>JAJDFG010000336.1:222500-255547 GCA_021039105.1 Scomber colias
ACACGGCTGCCTGCAACAACTCTGACACTTGTAAGATGAGGTTAAAAAAAGAAGAGAAGAAGAAGAAGAAGAAGAAGAAGAAGAAGAAGAAGAAGAAGAAGAAGAAGAAGAAGAAGTTGGCAGAGTGCAATGGTCCATCCCAGATTGTTTTTCTCCGTGTCGCTGGCAGCTGCAGAGTAATGGGAGGTAAATTGGGGGGATTGAAAGACAAACTAACCTTTGCCACTCCATTACAGGTCTGAGCTGGAACTTGATTAGACACTCGGCTCGGATGTTGGGGACGTGCAGAGCAGCCTGAGGATCCTGCAGAGGGGGGCGAAACAATCTAGTTAGATAGTTAGACTGTGTAAAGTGAATTCAGACATTTTCTTCTAAACACATTAAATAGGTCATACATGCATTTCGAAAAAAGGTGTAAAAAGCATTTTAACCATTTAGATTTGAATTGTGGAGCTAGGCTTCACAAACTGTGTTTCAAGATTTCTGTGTTCAGGATTTAGTGATTAGCATAAACCCGCCCCTGCTGCTGTAGAGGTATAAATACATTCAGCACACACTACTACTACTACAGTCTACAGTTAGCCAGTTAGCTGAGTTAGCCGCCGAGCTAGCAGCTGAGCTAGCGGCAGAAAGCTCTCAGACGTAGCGTCCATGTTTCTGGTAGAGTTCTGTTCATTATTAGAATAAATATAAATATAAGATAAGAATAGTCTGGAGGTGCTTATTTATTTGGGTGCAATGTGTTTCTGTCAGTGCTCATTGTTAAAATCATCTATGCGTCAGTTTTACCTTCGCTTTGCAAGACTTGAGCTCTGGAAATATCTCAGGGTTGATCATGTTCAGCTGAGCTTGAATCTTGTGACTTCTGATGTTGTGGACAGTGCACGCATGTTCGTTAACGATCAGGTGTTCTGTGGTGGACGGAAACCTGCAGAGAGAGAAAAGTATTATGTTTAACAATGTGTTGTTTTTTAAAAGCTTGTTATATTATCCATTGTGTCAAATCTTCATCTGAAAAGTGACTAAAACTGTCAAATAAATGTAGCGGTTTTACAATATTTCCCTCTGAGATGTAGAAAGTAGCATCTTGAGTAAATTACCTCTCCATCCACTTTTTGTATTCATCCGTTTTCAAAACAGACTCTGGAGTCATGTGGACCAGTAACGCAGGTGAATCCTCCGTCCCTCCTGTCTGGTATCTACAAAGAGAACAGATTTAACTTGTACCTAAACTCATATTTGATTTCTTAAAAACGTACAACACAGATAATCCGTCTGTTACCTCCTCAGCTGTTGATTGGTGCAGACAGCTTGAAGGAAATCCTCAGACGGACACTCAACGACAATAAAAACTGGTCCTGGATCAGTGGGAGTACAAACCTGCTCCGGTCGGATCTAAGAGGGAAACAGCACGACATCGACAGCGTCAGCGTCAGCACACACAGATACAGAGAGAAGCTGCAGCTGTATTACTGAGATCATACAAGCTAGATATCCAGCTTCATACTGAACCTCTTTCCCTTCGTAGGTCACACTTCTCCCGTCTTTCAGAGCAGCAATGAGCGGACCGATCGCTGCTGTGCCCCTGTGGGAGAATATCGAAGAGTTTCAGAGCTACGACTGACTTCCTGACTTCCTTCCTTCCTTCCTTCCTTCCTTCCTTCCTTCCTTCCTCTGTCCTTCTTTCCTTCCTTCCCTAAATTTGACCTGTGTATTCTTCATATTCTATAAAATGTTCTCCTGGACCATAAAATAGTGATTATTAACTATAATCACTATCACTATCACACTTAACTAACTATTAACTATGGAAATTCTGCGATTAATTTTTTAATCGCGATTAAAAAAATTAATTAATTAATTAAAAAAATTAATTAATTAATTAAAAAAAAATTTAATCGCGATTAAAAAAAAAATTAATCGCGATTAAAAAAATAATCGCGATTATTTTTTTAAAAAAACATTTTTTAAAAAAAATAATCGCGATTATTATTTTTTAAAAAAATTTTTTTTTAAAAAAATAATCGCGATTATTATTTTTTTAATCACGATTAAAAAAATAATCGCGATTAAAAAAATAATCGCGATTAAAAAAATAATCGCGATTAAAAAATTAATCGCGATTAAAAAATAATCGCGATTAAAAAATTAATCGCGATTAAAAAATTAATCGCGATTAAAAAATTAATCGCGATTAAAAAATAATCGCGATTAAAAAAAATAATCGCGATTAAAAAAAATAATCGCGATTAAAAAATAATCGCGATTAAAAAATTAATCGCGATTATTTTTTTAATCGCGATTAAAAAATTAATCGTGATTAAAAAATTTAAAAAAAAAAAATTAAAAAAAAATTAAAAAAATCGCGATTAAAAAAATTAATCGTTTGACAGCCCTAATCTATATTTCACAAACAGTTCATGAGAACATTTAAAGAGTGTCTTAAGTCGAACCAGTTAGTCCTACATTACAAAGCTCAGGACACTCCTGTACAACTGATATAGTCAACACCCGTGATTGTCCAAGGTGTAGTCATTAAACAACTGTCTGCTGTCATTAAACAATTGTCTGCTGGTCTTTCGCACAACAAAGGCTCCATAGCTCAGTGGTTAGAGCACTGGTCTTGTAAACCAGGGGTCGCGAGTTCAATTCTCGCTGGGGCCTAGTTATTGCTGTTTTTTTAATTCCAAAAGTTCACATTTTAGTTGTTTTTAAAAAGGTATTTTTAAAGGAACTACTTTTTACTGATTAAAGACACTCAGAGTTATTTCACAAGAGGTAGTTAATATGATTGATACCACTTTGTTTCAAGAGTTTGATTGATCATAATTAGGGCTGTCAGCGTTAACGCGTTAATCATGATTAGATTAATGCAATCCATAACGCGTTTTTAAAAATTTTTTTAATCGCATTTTAATTTTGCAAGCCTTTTTGTCCCTTCTACTCCCCCGTAGACGGCTCCTCTAGCTGTAGCGCTATGCTTTGAAGTGGCCTCCTGCAGTAAACCTACCGCGCTGATGGAAAGTAAGAGAGCTACTGGACTTTTGAACGGCTTGTTTAAGTTTAAAAAACTTCCAGACGGTTCAGTTGACAAGTCAAAAGTAAAATGCAACCTGTGTCAAACGGAGTTTAACTACCACCGGAGTACATCGAGTTTGAGTTAGCACCTCCACGCTAAACACCCAGGTGCAGCCAAGCGAGCCTCAGCTCCACCAAAGGACCATTTTGGAGTGTGGGAGTCGCAGCAGAGCCGTGATTGATTCCCAGTTAAGACACTCTGGTAAGAAATGCTTTACATTATGGGATTAAAACTGCCTTCAAATGGAAAATAACAGGATTTTAAACATGCAATTCAAAAAGTGATTAATCGTGATTAACTATGGAAATTCTGCGATTAAAAAATTAATCGCTTGACAGTCCTAATCTATATTTCACAAACAGTTCACGAGAACATTTAAAGAGTGTCTTAAGTCGAACCGGTTAGTGCTACATTACAAAGCTCAGGACACTCCTGTACAACTGATATAGTCAAGTCAACACCCGTGATTGTCTAAGGTGTAGTCATTAAACAATTGTCTGCTGAAATTACTCATAACAAAGGCTCCATAGCTCAGTGGTTAGAGCACTGGTCTTGTAAACCAGGGGTCGCGAGTTCAATTCTCGCTGGGGCCTAGCTATTGCTGTCTTTTAATTCCAAAAGTTCACATTTTAGTTGTTTTTAAAGAGGTATTAAAAGGATTTTAAACATGCAATTCAAAACACGATTAATCGCGATTAACTATGGAAATTCTGCGATTCGCCGCGATTAAAAAAATTAATCGTTTGACAGCCCTAGTATAAACTTTACTGAGCTAAACAACAGTAATGGTTTCAGATTTAATGCTTTTATACAAGCGTAATACTAACAGTTGCTCAGCAGATGTCACCGTTTTGACTGTCAAACGCTTTAAAAACTGTCAACTACTGTCGATACAACTCCTCAGGAAGCTTTCACTAATAAACAGGAGATTCAATAACCAAAAATAATCACTGCAGTCTCGCTATAATTAAGCTCATGCACTAATTAAGGCTTTAAAAGTCAATAAGTAAATTAGGAAAACACCAGTGAAATACACTCAGCTTGAATCTGTCTCATAAAAATGGTTGTTTTCAGCGTGTAATAAAATAATTACTGCCAAAGATACATGAAAAAAAAACAACTGTGAACTCAAAAACAAGATTAATCTAATTAACAACAGCTCATAATTAGACTTTTGTCCAAAGCTGCATGGATCTAATGGTTGTTCAGGTTAATAAAGTACCACATCATGATCAGCAGAGATAACTGTGATCACAAAATACAGGAGAGAAGGAACCAATATGCCAACATCTGATCTTATATCTCTAATAAAAGACCAATAAACAGACTTTTATAATTATTCTTCTATCTGTAATAAAAGTACTCACAAAGGCAGCCCGAGCACTCTGGCCTGAGCGACCAAGAAATTTCCTTTTTTGGGGTGAAGCTGCAAAAGAAAAAAAAAATGTATTCATTATTATAAAATTTAAAAACACATTAAATCCTCCTCCATTTTATCATCTTGCATTATTTTATCTACTCATATGTTATCACTCAGTGTGCATTATGTTACCAAGTTACATTTTTACTTTATTTCCTGTGTTGTTTTTGTTTTTCAATCAAACTGTAAAGCACTTTGAATTACATCTGATTTGTTTGAAAGGTGCTTTATATAAAGAAAATTTGACTGATTGTTAGCTTTGATGCTAATTTCGCCATGTTAAATCCCATTGATTTATGCTAACAACATTAGCAATAAGAACCCTTCCTAACTGTCAGAGAGAATTTACTTTTTCTCTCATTTTCTAGGTTTTCCTGATTTTACAGACATGTGGGAACCCTGACATGATGATGATGATGATGATGATGATGATGATGATGATGATGATGATGATGATGATGAACTCCTGCAGTTACCTACCTTGCATATAAAGGAAACCACCAGCGATGTGTCTCGTGTTGCTTTTCGTTTTTCACCTGCAAGATATTTCAATTTCAAGCAAATAAATGGTTAAACTGTTTTTAATGTGGATAAAGCAGTATTACTCATTTTAGTCACTGAGATTAACCAAAACAAATCTTCAGCTGTTTAATACTGAGCTGAACTCCTGTGGAATAATTACCCATGCTCCATCAGAGAAACGTTTAAATCTAGACTCAAAACCTCCTTTTTCACTCACTTCTACTTAATTTTCTGCTAAACCTGTACTTTATTGAATCAATGGTTTCTGTCTTAAATGTTTATTTCATTCATTTTTACAATAAACCTATTCATCTATAATGTGTTCTACTTTCTTGTAAAGTATACTGAGACTTTACACTTTAAACTCATTTACTGTAAACTTCACACCAATTTCTGCACATTTCAACACTTTTTTTCCAGCTATACAGTCAGTAACATCTTTAATTCATTGTTTGACGTCAGCTTCCTTTAACTCTACACTCAAAAATCAAGTACTTTTTAGTCTGCATGTATGTTTTAGTCCCTTTTCTCCAGCATGAGTGACTTAAATACTCCACACAGAGTTAGAAATGGTATAAAAAGAACAAAGGATTCAGATTTCTTGCACCGAAAAATCGTCTGCTGCCATCAATATAAGAATGAATTATAACTTCTCTAACTCTCAGATAACTTCAACAAACAGCTTTTCCTCTCCAGTTTGTTCTCACCTGGACTGCCCTGATTGTTTCCACAGCTGTCGTCTCTCTTGGGAGAAGCTGGACTTTGGGAGGGGCTGCTCCCGCCTGACGGAGGGGACAGCTTTCCGTCGTTGCTCCTCCTCGACTGAGCTAAAAATAAAAAAAACACAGAAGAGAATCAGTCACCAAAACACACATCCACAAGTCTGATTGAATATCAAACAGCAGGAAAGACCCTCAAAAAAAGAAGCTCACCAAATATTGGCACTTGATAAACTGTCATGGTTTCGTCTGAGTACGTCTCGTCAGTGTACGGTCGCACCGCTGAAAGTAAAAAAGAAAAAAATCACATTAAATATCACAAAATAAGACTGAAAACATGACAAAAGTATGTGAGTCAGTAAAGAAAACTCAGCATACACAGCTTGATGTCCTCCAGCGGGCCAGAAAACGACTTGATGGCGTGAAGATAATTCTCCTTTTGATGAGAAAAGAAACAAAAAGGATGAAGTGAGTTTATGTTAAATTAAAACTTTGCATGTCATACTGTGTGATTTTAGGTTTCTCACCAGCTGCGGAGGTCCAGACAGAACGCACTCGGGAACACCGGTGTCCTTCAGTGTTAATATCATACCTGCAGTTCAGACAACACAGAGACAACTCTAAATAATACTAAACAATAATAGTAATAATAAGAAGAATATTAATTAAAGCTGCAAGCAGAGATGAACGGGCCCCTCAATCCCCCCCACTCTGCCCTGAAACAGTAAAATTCGCCACAGCACATCTATAAGGTAATAAGACACAGAGTGAACAGGAAGTCAGTCGGATTAAATCTGCAGGCGTGGAAATGGCCAACAGCACCACAATTGAAAATTTGAATCAAAACGGCTGACTTCCTGTTGGAGTTAGAGTATGGGTCCAAGAGACTTTTTTGTGCGTCTTTACATGATACATATGTGTCCCAAATTTCGTTTGTCTATGTCGATCTGGAGCGAGGGGCTCAATTTTTAAAATTTTCTAGGTGGGCGCTATTGAGCCATTTTTCCATGCCTATTTCTGCAAACCTTAAAATATCAAATTTCTCGCCAGGTTGGAAGTGTGTGCAAATATTCATGAGTTTTGGGGCTTGATTTGGAAGAACAATATTATAATTCCTACAGATCTAATAGAGCAGAGGTGTCAAACTCATTTTCATTCAAGGGCCACATACAGCCCAATTTGATCTCATGTGGGCCGGACCGTTAAAAAGATGGAAGGAAGGAGGGAATAAAAAAAAAAGTAAGGAAGAAACGGAAAGGAGACAGGAAAGAAAGATGGAAGGAAGGAGGGAGGGAAGAAAGATACTGTATGATGGAGGACAGAATGAAGGAAGGAAGAAAGGGAAGAAGGACAGAAGAAAGGAAGTAAGGAATGGATGGAAAGAAGGATAAAAGGAACGAAAAGAAGACAGAATGGAAAGAAAGGGAGGAAGGAAGGAACTATGGAAGGAAGGACAAAAGGAAGGAATGAGGAAGAAGAGTGGGCCGCATTGGACCCCTCGGCGGGCCTGTTCTGGCCCACGGGCCGCATGTTACAAGGTGCTTCACATAATACAATATAATATAATATAATATAATATAAAAACAGAATATCATACACAAAAACACAATAAAAAGCAGTAGTATATAATATACATTAAAGATATGCAGCCAAGAATCAAGAATAACAATAATAATCTTTAGTTGCAGCCTCACTTTTAAAGATAATAAACATTAAAAACAAACATTTCATGCAGTTGCTGCACACTCTGCCCCCTGCTGGATATAATGTGCATTGCAGATGATATTCCACTTATAATGTGTTTTCTCTCAGGTGATCTTGATCCAGATTGATTGAGGGAAGACTAATAAAGAGAGAGGGAGGAATCTCTCTCTCACACACACACTTCACAGCAGCAGTTTTTTTTTTTTTTTTTAACCATGTTTTAGTTTTTCTGCCCATTGTTCGACGTCTTTTGTTTGTATTTTTAAGAGTCTGGTAGTTCTGTTTTGTGCAGCTTTATTACTGTTAGGTTTATTTTTCCATTAGTTATCATGTGAGTTTAGAGTTAGGAGGGAAAGCCCAAATCCTACAACCCTTTGTTTCATTAGTCTGGGACTCTGGGTGTCTTCCCCTCTTTTTGTTCGTTTTGGCCGAGTCATCAGCTTTTGTTGGTAGTTGTTTTTTTTGGATTGATTTTGCTGGCGCTCCTCACTCTCTATGACTATTCGACCTTCTTTAAAACTGGTTATTTTAGAGGGTTATAACAGCTATATTATTGTGTTTCTCTTGGAGGAAAGTGAGTATATTGTGCAGAATATGCATGAGAAGAGTCTTGACAGCAGGGGGAGACAAATCATTTTTATCATTTCTGTTTTATAGAATGGTTTTAATGTCAAAGACTTTTTTGAACAGCTGCTTAGTCTGCTGCAGCTCCACCTGTGTTTCATCTGTTCATGTGGATGTTTGCCTGATGAAGATCCTGTATTTAAAAACTTTGCAGATTTCAGTGCATGTGAGCAGACTCTGCTTTACTGCTTTGTCAAACTATACAAGCCATATAATGACTTTAGCCCTCCTGTTGTCCTCGAGTCAAGGAAGGAAGGGAGGAAGAAGGAAGGAAAGGAGGGAGGAGAGAGGGGAGGAAAGAGGGAGGGAGGGGAGGAAAGAGGGAGGGAGGGGAGGAAAGAGGGAGGAAGGAGGGGAGGAAGGAAAGGAAGGAAGGAGGGAGGGGGGAAGGGAGGAGGGGAGGAAGAAGGAAGGAAAGGAGGGAGGAAGGAGTGGAGGGAGGAAAGGAAATAAGGAAGGGAGGACGGAAAGGAAGGAAGAATGGAGGGTAGAAGGAATGAGGGAGGGAGAAAGGAAAAGAGGAAGGGAGGAAGTAAGGAAAGAACGACAGAGGAAAGAAGGAAGGGAGGAAGGACAGAAGGAAGGAAGACAGGGGAATGGGGGAAGGAAAGAAGGAAGGAAGGAAGGAAGGAAGGAAGGGAGGGACACAAGGGTTAAAATATCTTATCACTCTGAATCAAATATAACTGTCAGAGGAAAAAGCACAGACTGTCTTTGGTGACTAATCTCCTAATAATTAGATTCCTTCTTCAGTATCAGACAGATTTTACCGACCTGACAAACCTCCAACGTTCTCCCAGCTCAGTCTGGTGAGGAAGATGTTGTCCAGTCGAGCAGCTTTCAGTCTGTCACAGAGAAACAGAATCACAGTAAGTCTGCAAGTCTTCGTCTGTCAGAGTCAGACTGAATGAAACGTTACTAACAAACCAGCTTACTTGTGCTCCTGCATGAGTCTCTGTGTTCCTTCACCACAGTTAAACAGGTACCTGAAACACAGACGACAGAAGTAGGCATGGCCCGGTATGAGATTCTGGCGATATGATAACCATAAGAAAAAATATCACGGTTTCACGGTATTGTGATTACAGCTATGTAATGACAGGGTCAGGGTCAGGGTCATGATACTCTACGCTGCAGCTGCACCACCTGAGGGATTTCTGATCAGCACTTCCTGTCTTTGACCAGACTAATAACAGCTCATACCTCAGGAAGGTATGAAAGAAAATTTGGCGGTTTCGATTATCGTGGTATACCTTGAACACGGTTATCATCCCATGCCTAGACAGAAGATAATAAAAATTAGGGCCTGACATATACTGGATTGTTGGAGCCGATGCCGATACTAGGAAAATTCAAAAAATATATATATAAATTTAAAAATATATATTGGCTTATAGTATTTTACATACAGAATATAAACATAAACACACTATTTTTGTTCAAGTGTGGTTACCAATCACTTAAGATTCAATTTGGGTCTAAAAATAAGATAATTTTGTTCAGTTTTAAGCAGTATGATGATAATTTTAAAAAAACCCTATATGACAGTAAATGTAAGTTTATCCAAAGTTGCTACAGAGTAATTTGAAGCTCCAATACCTGCATATTATTATCAGGTTTTTATACAATAATATGATATTATGTGGTAAATATGACACAGAAGTAGAAAATAACTCTTTTAATATAATCCAGAGGTTTTAACAGAGGTTGGCAGATATTTTTAAGACTCCTAGATTCAAATTTGATTATATTACAGACTAAAAATGACTCAAATGATTATTCGAAAAGGATTTTGTTCACTTTCAAGCAGCATGATGATAAAATGATTAGCTTTTTATCCAAGTAAAGTTACTGCAGAGCCAATTAAAGCCTCCAATACCTGCTTTTTATTGTCAGGTTTTGCTAGATTATATTATATTATTATGTTATATCATCTGAAATATGACACAGAAGTAGAAAATAGCTCTTTTAATATAATTCAGAGGTTTTAACAAAAGGTTGACAGAGGTTTTAAAGACACCTAGACTCAATTTAGACTTAATTGGGACTGAAAATGACTCCAATGACTAATCAATTACCTAAAACACAGCTCCTAACTGATTGATTGATTAATGGACGAATCCTTCCAGCTGCAGCTCTGGCTTTAATATATACACCCGGACACACTGATCCTGTCTCATCATCACACACACACACACACACACACACACACACACACACACACAGTACCTGTTGTACTCAGAGAAGACATAAAGAGACGCAGCATTGTCTCTGCTCCCTGCTCCCACCACCTGCAGATACACAGTGGAGGGTCCGTGGTTGTCTCCTCGTTTGTTCCTGTTCTCTTTAGTCTTCATCCTCCTCAGTGGCTCCTTCTGCTTCTTGGCTTTCCTCTGACAGCCATCCTGCTGCTGCTGCTGCTGTCTGTTGTCCGAGCTGGAGGCCATCGTTGACCTGCAGAAGTGGAGAGGTGAAGCCACACAGCGTGCAGAGGAGAGAGCTCTTCCTCGGACTAACAGAGATGCAAAGGACCGGAAAGTCACATGCATTGATTCAACCATGGAGGCTTGAACATACACGACTCTTTAGAGGTTGGGGTTGACACATGGGATACGAGTTCCGGCATCTAATGATGACGTAACGCTGGTCTCGTCGCTCATTGGTCCGAGGGAGTAACTGGCAGGCGGATGGACCAATCACAGAGCGAGTTCGAAAAGAGGGAGGCGGGGACTAAAGGTAAACAAACTATAAGAAATATTAAAAGTCCCTTAAAGATATTTATTGAGACATATAGCTGCAAAAATCATGTTATATATTATGTAAAATTTAAAAGGATTATAAAATATATAATGAAAGATATAAATATCTTTCATTATATAGTTTTATAACTTTTAGGCTTTTTGAATATATTATTTTTTACTTTTAGGATTTTTGTATATATTATTTCTTTTTTATTATTATTATTATTATTCTTTTTTTATTATTTATTTATGTAGTTATGTTTATTTGTGTTTATGTATGAGCTATTTGATACATGAATACAAGTATATCTATAGATCTGCCTATGTATAAAATACTCCTACTACATCCTACTTGTATAAATTAATGATAATTTAAGTCTATGTTTAAAATGAGAAATCTGTTCCTTCCCAATCACAAAAAACAATCTATTATCCACACAAGATGTCTCCTATTTCACTGTAAAGTCCATTCTCATGTGTCTCAAAAAGCTGTTTATAACCCATAAATGCACCTATATACTGTATGTGTGTTTATGGATTTATGTATCATATAAGGCAAAATGTATTGGAATAAAGTAAGTTTATATGCAGATAAATATTATTAATAGATAGTGGAGATTGAGAAGAGGTAGTATATTATGCTTTTCATTTGATTCATTGACTGTTATTTAAACATTTTGCTTGTTTTTATTATTATAGTTACTTTTACATGTTTAAAAATAAACATTCAAACTACTGTGATGGCAAAGTACAGCTTTTGTAATGTCTGAATATTTGTAATTTTGCCATAAAATGAACCATTAAGAGTAGATAGACGTTAAACTTTCATCATAGAGGTGCCTAAAATGTATTTAAATGAATAAAACCATGAATTTTGTTTTCTTATGAGAAGCAGAGATGACATAAAAACATTACAAGAATCTCACTAATATTAAAAAGCATATTTTCTACTACACAGATTAACTTTATGAGTTTATATGAATCTTAATCCTACAGAATAAATTATTTAACCCTCCTGTCCTCGAGTCAAGGAAGGAAGGGAGGAAGAAAGAAGGAAGGAAGAAAGGAAGGAAAGAAAGGAGGGAGGAAGGAAGGGAGGAAAGGAGGAAGGAAAGGAGGAAGGAAGGAAGGAAAGGAGGGAGGAAGAAGGAAAGGAAGAAGGAAGGAAGGGAGGAAGAAGGAAGGAAAGGAGAAAGGAAGGAAGTAAAGGAGGGAGGAGGAAGGAAGGGGGGAAATGAGGGAAGGAGGAAGGAAGGGAGGGAGGAAGAAGGAAGGAAAGGATGGAGGGAGGAAGGAAAGGAGGGAGGAAACAAGGAAGGAAAGAAGGACAGAGGAAAGAAGAAAGAAGGAAGGGAGGAAAGAAGAAAGGACAGACGGAAAGAAGGAAGGACAGACGGAAGGAAGGTAAGAAGGAAGGGAGAAAAGAAGGAAGGACAGACGGAAGGAAGGAAAGACATCAGTGTTTTATCCCATTCACACAAAATAAAGACAGAACACAGTTAGTTTTTTTTTTCTTTCTTTCTCTCTTTCCGTCTCTCTTTATTCATATATATATATATATATATCAACATAAAGTCCAAAGCACAGAGCGGAGGACAGCAGCCTCTCGGCATTGACTGAACTGCATTTCTAAACATGATTCTGACCATTAAAACGCTTTCACCTGTTTTTTTTAATTTTTATTTTCTCCTTTCTTTCTTTCTTTCTTTCTTTTTGTTTTTTTATACCCAGAGAAGCAAAGTTTCATTAAGATACCAAACACAATGCTTTCATTCACGTAACATGGAAGAGGTGGGACAAATTCACAAAGAGCATGATGATTTCTTTTTTTTTTCCAGTATGTTGAAGAAGAAGAAGAAGAAGAAGAAGAAGTCTCCAAATCAAATACTCCACATGATGTCGGATCTATAAATACATGTTGCAAGTTATTCTGTTTTTTATTGTTTTTTTTGTTTTTTAAATCATTGTGCTAATCACTGAGATGCGTCGAGACCATGATTGATTGTTTCAGCTGCTATTATACTTACGTGACTGTGCGTGCGTCTGTGTGTGTGTGTGTGTGTTAGGGCTGCTCGATTATGGAAAAAAAAAACTATAATCACGATTATTTGGGTCAAAATTGAAATCACGATTATTAAAACTTTTTTTTTTTTCAACTTTAGAAACATGCTTAATTAATTTTCTCTCCCAGCAGCAGCCTTTTATCTGCCGCTGAACGCAACACACGGCAGAAAAATGTGCAGAGATATTAGTGCTGAGCAGGTTACAATGACGACAGTTCACACGTCACTTCCTGGTTTTTAATAATTAGTCAGTAAACTCGGCACGTTTATTTACAGTTAAAACATTTCGCCGTGTGTTTCAGCGTCTATATGCTAACGGTGCTGCTGCGGCGGCTTCCGGTCTAAGCTTTTCAAAATAAAACCTTTGTTATTGAGCGCTATCTCATTATTATTATTAAAAATCATTTCCTCTCGATTTTTATTAGTTTTGAAATCGTTTGGCCCCTAAATCGTAATTACGATCAAATTTCGATTAATTGAGCAGCCTTAGTGTGTGTGTGAGTGTGTGTGTGTGTGTTGGTGAACAAGAGAGAGAAACAGAAATGTGTTAACGTTGATAATATTATACAGACATGAACGAAATGGAAACACACCGCCTTTTATTGCGACAGGTGTTTCTTTTTGCTTTACAATTCTCTTCTTTTTTTCTTTTTTTTTCTTTAAACACTGCAATAAGGGGACCAAGCAAATTTACACGAGGATTTTTTCGTTTAACTTTGTTTTTTTTTTCCTTTCTTTTTTTTTCTTTTATTGGTGTGTCTCCTGTCTTTATTGTTGCAGACTTGTGTATATTTATTGATGTGTTGTTGTTTTTTGTTTTTTTGTTTTCTCCCGTCGTCTTGCTATCAATCCATATACATAGGCGAGCTGGGAGACGCTGGCATCTGATCCATGAGCCTGCAGACGTAACCGGCGACGTCCACCGAACGCTCCTCGTACATCTGGATGAACGGATCTTTCTGATGTGGGAAAGAAGAGAAAGAAAAAGCCGTAAATATAATATAATATAAAACTAGTATCATTTAAGCATTGTGAACATTTAAGTAGATTGACAGCAGTGCAAATATTACATTTTAGTTCAGCCTGGCTTTTAATTATGTAATAGTTTATAGTCTTTTTATTTTATTTTATTTTATTGTGTTTGTTTTTTTAATCTTTTATTTTGTCTACTTTATTTTACACTATTTTATTTATTATTATAATCATTCTAGAGTTTTATCTTCTTATCCATTTAATTGCTTTATTTCTTTATTAAACTAGTTTTAATCCAGCTTTTATTAAACGTCATCTTTTATTTTGTCTTTTTTTTTAATCTATTTTGACCTAATTGTTTTTACTCTAACTTTTAATAAACAATTTCTCTTATTTTACTCATTTTTAATAATGATGTGATCTTACCAGTAGCTCTTTGTACTTTGGCCTTTTAGACTCATCCTTTGTAAGGCTGGAAGAGAAAAAGAAAGAAGAAGAAGAAAAAAAAAAAAAAAGAGTTAAAACATTGGAGGATGTAGTTCATACATTTGACCACCAGGGGGACACAAGAGCAAACAGCAGCTGGGAGCTTCAACAGAAAACCTCTAAACATCTAACAGGCTGAGTTTCATGATATTAAAACATTAAAGATCTTTTTTAATCATTCACAGCAGTGTTTTTTTTCTTACCACGCGTTCACAAAGGCGATGAACTTGGGAGAGAAGCGCCTCTCCTCCGAGTTGCTGAGTTGCGGCGGGTCTCCTCTCACCACCTGGGTCAGCTGGTCGAACACACTGTTCCACTTCGGGTAGGGGAACCGTCCCGTAGCCAGCTCATACTGAAAGACACGAGGGTAACGACACAGATAGTCAAAACACAATCAGATAAGGTTGTAACACAAAGTAAAAATTAAAGCATGTGATCTGCAGCTGTGATAATTTACACATAAAATCAATACAAAACGCAGGAGACGCATTTGGCAGGAAGGGAGGAAAGAAAGGAGGGAGGGAGGGAGGGAGGGAGGAAGGAAGGAAGGAAGGAAGGAAGGAAGGAAGGAAGGAAGGAAGGAAAGAAGGAAGAAAGAAGGAAGAAGGGAGGAAAGGAAAGAAGGAAGAAAGAAGGAAGGAAGGAAAGAAAGAAGGAAGGAGGGAAGAAAGAAGGGAGGAAAGGAAAGAAGGAAGGAGGGAAAGAAGAAGGGAGGAAAGGAAAGAAGGAAGAAAAAAGGAAGGAGGGAAGGAAGAAGGAAGGAAAGGAGGGAGGAAGGAGGGAGGAAAGGAAAGAAGGAAGAAGGAAGGAAAGGAGGGAGGAAGGAGGGAAGGAAAGAAGGAGGGAAGAAAGAGTGATGGAGGAAGTACAGACGGAAGGAAGGAAGGAAAGAAAGAAGAATTAGATGGGGTCAGTTTGACCCGGGAGGACGACACGAGGGTTAAACTGCATTATATTATCAATCATCATTTATAACTTCTTACCGTGTGATGGTCGGCATGCAGGTGTGAGATGAAGACTGTGGAGATCTTCGTCAGAGCTTCGTCCACATCGTCTCCGTAGTGTCTGCAGAGCTGACCGAACGTTCCCTCTCCACAGTCCAGCAGCAGCGACTGACTCGGGCTACAAGCAGGTTAAAAAAAACTCATTAGAAACAATTTATCTCCTATAATCTTATAAATAATGTGATTTGTTTTTAGAGATTTGCACCATCGTGTCTGCAGCACTGCTTAAATCTTATTTTTAAAAAGGTTTAGTTGAGATCGACTCGTTTCCAAAAGTTTATTTATGTCTTAAATTGTTTTAACCCTCCTGTTGTCCTCGAGTCAAGGAAGGAAGGGAGGAAAGAAGGAAGGATGGAAGGGAGGAAGGAAGAAAGAAGGAAAGGAGGAAGGAAGGACAGAAGGAAGGAAGGAAGGATGGAAGGGAGGGAGGAAGGAAGGAAAGGAGGAAGGAAGGGAGGAAGAAAGAAGGAAAGGAGGAAGGAAAGAAGGAAGGGATGAAAGAAGGAAGGAAAGCTGGAAGAAGGAAGGAAAGGAGGAAGGAAGGATGGAAAGGAGGGAGGAAGGATGGAAGGGAGGAAGAAAGAGGAAGGAAAGGAACGAAGGACAGGGGAAAGAAGGAAGTAAGGATGGTAGCAGGGGAAGGCATGAAGGATGGAAGGAAAGCTGGAAAGGAGGAAGGAAGGAAGGGAGGGAGGAAAGGAAAGGAGGAAGGAAGGAAGGAAGGAAGGAAGGAAAGACGGACAGAGGAAAGAAGGAAGGAAGCAAGGAAGGAAGGGAGGAAAGTAAAGGAGGAAGGAAGGAAAGAAGGACAGAGGAAAGAAGGAAGGAAGGAAGGAAGGAAGGGAGGAAAGTAAAGGAGGAAGGAAGGAAAGAAGGACAGAGGAAAGAAGGAAGGAAGGAAGGAACAGTCAAAACTCTACTCTCCAAATTAACAAAAAAACTAATTCATAGAGTTAAAAAAAATGTATCATGCAAACGTCCGTACCTGATATTTACTAAAGTGCCGCTGACGTTCCTGATCTTCATCGGAAGAGCTGATCCTGTTCCCAAGAAAACCACCTCTGGGTGTTTTTCTGATTGGAAAAAATAAATCACAAAGAATTAAAATATAGTTAAATCCACATTAAATATCACTAACAGATTGTCCACATACACACCAGGGTTATTATAGTTCACTAAAACTAGCTGTGAAAAAATAATTTAATAAACTGAATAATTAAAAAAATTTAGTTTTTAAGAATTAAAGTGAACTATGCAAATTAACTAAAACTAAACTGAATTACAGAAAAAAAAAAAATCAGCTCCGTTTTTATTGTCGGTTTGACTTCTTCTAATACCTTGAAAACTAAAACTAAACAAAAATGACTTAAAATCGCTTGTTAAACTAACCAAAAATTAAACTGAAATAAAAACAAATAACTGAAAGGGTTATGATAGTTAACTAGATTATTTTGTCACTGCTAGTTTTAGTTTTAATTAACTGAAATAAAAATATTTTGATTTTCTCCCTTTTTACTGTCCTGTTCAGTTTGAATTCTTTTAATACCTTGAAAACTAAAACTAAGACAAAAACTACTTAAATTGCTTGTAAAACTAACTAAAACTACACTGAAATACTGAAAAACTAAATACAAACTAATGAAAAACTATAAAACTATAGCAACCCTAATACACACTCCACAGAACCCTAACCTAAAAATATCCTGTGTTGTGTTTCTCGTCTCCAGCAGTAAAACTCACCAGAACGCTCCGCACCGTCGGTCAAACACATCTCTCTGCACTTCTCCACTTCCTCCAGAAAGTTCGGGACCTCAGACGCCTCTTTCACAAACTCCTCGTTGTTGCAGGGAGGGATAGCATCTCTAACGAAAGAAGAACAAGAGTCAAAAACCACAAAACAAACAAGACACACACGGCTGCCTGCAACAACTCTGACACTTGTAAGATGAGGTTAAAAAAAGAAGAGAAGAAGAAGAAGAAGAAGAAGAAGAAGAAGAAGAAGAAGAAGAAGAAGAAGAAGAAGAAGAAGAAGAAGAAGAAGTTGGCAGAGTGCAATGGTCCATCCCAGATTGTTTTTCTCCGTGTCGCTGGCAGCTGCAGAGTAATGGGAGGTAAATTGGGGGGATTGAAAGACAAACTAACCTTTGCCACTCCATTACAGGTCTGAGCTGGAACTTGATTAGACACTCGGCTCGGATGTTGGGGACGTGCAGAGCAGCCTGAGGATCCTGCAGAGGGGGGCGAAACAATCTAGTTAGATAGTTAGACTGTGTAAAGTGAATTCAGACATTTTCTTCTAAACACATTAAATAGGTCATACATGCATTTCGAAAAAAGGTGTAAAAAGCATTTCAACCATTTAGATTTGAATTGTGGAGCTAGGCTTCACAAACTGTGTTTCAAGATTTCTGTGTTCAGGATTTAGTGATTAGCATAAACCCGCCCCTGCTGCTGTAGAGGTATAAATACATTCAGCACACACTACTACTACTACAGTCTACAGTTAGCCAGTTAGCTGAGTTAGCCGCCGAGCTAGCAGCTGAGCTAGCGGCAGAAAGCTCTCAGACGTAGCGTCCATGTTTCTGGTAGAGTTCTGTTCATTATTAGAATAAATATAAATATAAGATAAGAATAGTCTGGAAGTGTTTATTTATTTGGGTGCAATGTGTTTCTGTCAGTGCTCATTGTTAAAATCATCTATGCGTCAGTTTTACCTTCGCTTTGCAAGACTTGAGCTCTGGAAATATCTCAGGGTTGATCATGTTCAGCTGAGCTTGAATCTTGTGACTTCTGATGTTGTGGACAGTGCACGCATGTTCGTTAACGATCAGGTGTTCTGTGGTGGACGGAAACCTGCAGAGAGAGAAAAGTATTATGTTTAACAATGTGTTGTTTTTTAAAAGCTTGTTATATTATCCATTGTGTCAAATCTTCATCTGAAAAGTGACTAAAACTGTCAAATAAATGTAGCGGAGTTACAATATTTCCCTCTGAGATGTAGAAAGTAGCATCTTGAGTAAATTACCTCTCCATCCACTTTTTGTATTCATCCGTTTTCAAAACAGACTCTGGAGTCATGTGGACCAGTAACGCAGGTGAATCCTCCGTCCCTCCTGTCTGGTATCTACAAAGAGAACAGATTTAACTTGTACCTAAACTCATATTTGATTTCTTAAAAACGTACAACACAGATAATCCGTCTGTTACCTCCTCAGCTGTTGATTGGTGCAGACAGCTTGAAGGAAATCCTCAGACGGACACTCGACGACAATAAAAACTGGTCCTGGATCAGTGGGAGTACAAACCTGCTCCGGTCGGATCTAAGAGGGAAACAGCACGACATCGACAGCGTCAGCGTCAGCACACACAGATACAGAGAGAAGCTGCAGCTGTATTACTGAGATCATACAAGCTAGATATCCAGCTTCATACTGAACCTCTTTCCCTTCGTAGGTCACACTTCTCCCGTCTTTCAGAGCAGCAATGAGCGGACCGATCGCTGCTGTGCCCCTGTGGGAGAATATCGAAGAGTTTCAGAGCTACGACTGACTTCCTGACTTCCTGACTTCCTTCCTTCCTTCCTTCCTTCCTTCCTCTGTCCTTCTTTCCTTCCTTCCCTAAATTTGACCTGTGTATTCTTCATATTCTATAAAATGTTCTCCTGGACCATAAAATAGTGATTATTAACTATAATCACTATCACTATCACTAAACTATCACTTACTATAATTATCACTAAACTATAATTAATTAATTAATTAAAAAAATTAATTAATTAATTAAAAAAAAAATTAATCGCGATTAAAAAAAAATTAATCGCGATTAAAAAAATAATAAACAGCAAAAAAAAAATTTTTTTTAAAAATAATCGCGATTATTATTTTTAATCACGATTAAAAAAATAATCACGATTAAAAAAATAATCGCGATTAAAAAATTAATCGATTAAAAAATTAAAAAAAAAAATTTAAAAAAAAATTTAAAAAATCGCGATTAAAAAAAATTAATCGTTTGACAGCCCTAATCTATATTTCACAAACAGTTCATGAGAACATTTAAAGAGTGTCTTAAGTCGAACCAGTTAGTCCTACATTACAAAGCTCAGGACACTCCTGTACAACTGATATAGTCAACACCCGTGATTGTCCAAGGTGTAGTCATTAAACAACTGTCTGCTGTCATTAAACAATTGTCTGCTGGTCTTTCGCACAACAAAGGCTCCATAGCTCAGTGGTTAGAGCACTGGTCTTGTAAACCAGGGGTCGCGAGTTCAATTCTCGCTGGGGCCTAGTTATTGCTGTTTTTTTAATTCCAAAAGTTCACATTTTAGTTGTTTTTAAAAAGGTATTTTTAAAGGAACTACTTTTTACTGATTAAAGACACTCAGAGTTATTTCACAAGAGGTAGTTAATATGATTGATACCACTTTGTTTCAAGAGTTTGATTGATCATAATTAGGGCTGTCAGCGTTAACGCGTTAATCATGATTAGATTAATGCAATCCATAACGCGTTTTTAAAAATTTTTTTAATCGCATTTTAATTTTGCAAGCCTTTTTGTCCCTTCTACTCCCCCGTAGACGGCTCCTCTAGCTGTAGCGCTATGCTTTGAAGTGGCCTCCTGCAGTAAACCTACCGCGCTGATGGAAAGTAAGAGAGCTACTGGACTTTTGAACGGCTTGTTTAAGTTTAAAAAACTTCCAGACGGTTCAGTTGACAAGTCAAAAGTAAAATGCAACCTGTGTCAAACGGAGTTTAACTACCACCGGAGTACATCGAGTTTGAGTTAGCACCTCCACGCTAAACACCCAGGTGCAGCCAAGCGAGCCTCAGCTCCACCAAAGGACCATTTTGGAGTGTGGGAGTCGCAGCAGAGCCGTGATTGATTCCCAGTTAAGACACTCTGGTAAGAAATGCTTTACATTATGGGCTTAAAACTGCCTTCAAATGGAAAATAACAGGATTTTAAACATGCAATTCAAAAAGTGATTAATCGTGATTAACTATGGAAATTCTGCGATTAAAAAATTAATCGCTTGACAGTCCTAATCTATATTTCACAAACAGTTCACGAGAACATTTAAAGAGTGTCTTAAGTCGAACCGGTTAGTGCTACATTACAAAGCTCAGGACACTCCTGTACAACTGATATAGTCAAGTCAACACCCGTGATTGTCTAAGGTGTAGTCATTAAACAATTGTCTGCTGAAATTACTCATAACAAAGGCTCCATAGCTCAGTGGTTAGAGCACTGGTCTTGTAAACCAGGGGTCGCGAGTTCAATTCTCGCTGGGGCCTAGCTATTGCTGTCTTTTAATTCCAAAAGTTCACATTTTAGTTGTTTTTAAAGAGGTATTAAAAGGATTTTAAACATGCAATTCAAAACACGATTAATCGCGATTAACTATGGAAATTCTGCGATTCGCCGCGATTAAAAAAATTAATCGTTTGACAGCCCTAGTATAAACTTTACTGAGCTAAACAACAGTAATGGTTTCAGATTTAATGCTTTTATACAAGCGTAATACTAACAGTTGCTCAGCAGATGTCACCGTTTTGACTGTCAAACGCTTTAAAAACTGTCAACTACTGTCGATACAACTCCTCAGGAAGCTTTCACTAATAAACAGGAGATTCAATAACCAAAAATAATCACTGCAGTCTCGCTATAATTAAGCTCATGCACTAATTAAGGCTTTAAAAGTCAATAAGTAAATTAGGAAAACACCAGTGAAATACACTCAGCTTGAATCTGTCTCATAAAAATGGTTGTTTTCAGCGTGTAATAAAATAATTACTGCCAAAGATACATGAAAAAAAAACAACTGTGAACTCAAAAACAAGATTAATCTAATTAACAACAGCTCATAATTAGACTTTTGTCCAAAGCTGCATGGATCTAATGGTTGTTCAGGTTAATAAAGTACCACATCATGATCAGCAGAGATAACTGTGATCACAAAATACAGGAGAGAAGGAACCAATATGCCAACATCTGATCTTATATCTCTAATAAAAGACCAATAAACAGACTTTTATAATTATTCTTCTATCTGTAATAAAAGTACTCACAAAGGCAGCCCGAGCACTCTGGCCTGAGCGACCAAGAAATTTCCTTTTTTGGGGTGAAGCTGCAAAAGAAAAAAAAAATGTATTCATTATTATAAAATTTAAAAACACATTAAATCCTCCTCCATTTTATCATCTTGCATTATTTTATCTACTCATATGTTATCACTCAGTGTGCATTATGTTACCAAGTTACATTTTTACTTTATTTCCTGTGTTGTTTTTGTTTTTCAATCAAACTGTAAAGCACTTTGAATTACATCTGATTTGTTTGAAAGGTGCTTTATATAAAGAAAATTTGACTGATTGTTAGCTTTGATGCTAATTTCGCCATGTTAAATCCCATTGATTTATGCTAACAACATTAGCAATAAGAACCCTTCCTAACTGTCAGAGAGAATTTACTTTTTCTCTCATTTTCTAGGTTTTCCTGATTTTACAGACATGTGGGAACCCTGACATGATGATGATGATGATGATGATGATGATGATGATGATGATGATGAACTCCTGCAGTTACCTACCTTGCATATAAAGGAAACCACCAGCGATGTGTCTCGTGTTGCTTTTCGTTTTTCACCTGCAAGATATTTCAATTTCAAGCAAATAAATGGTTAAACTGTTTTTAATGTGGATAAAGCAGT
This sequence comes from Scomber colias, assembly GCA_021039105.1. Lineage (NCBI taxonomy): Eukaryota > Metazoa > Chordata > Actinopteri > Scombriformes > Scombridae > Scomber > Scomber colias. Next base: position 244,547 of record JAJDFG010000336.1, read on the forward strand.
ATTACTCATTTTAGTCACTGAGATTAACCAAAACAAATCTTCAGCTGTTTAATACTGAGCTGAACTCCTGTGGAATAATTACCCATGCTCCATCAGAGAAACGTTTAAATCTAGACTCAAAACCTCCTTTTTCACTCACTTCTACTTAATTTTCTGCTAAACCTGTACTTTATTGAATCAATGGTTTCTGTCTTAAATGTTTATTTCATTCATTTTTACAATAAACCTATTCATCTATAATGTGTTCTACTTTCTTGTAAAGTATACTGAGACTTTACACTTTAAACTCATTTACTGTAAACTTCACACCAATTTCTGCACATTTCAACACTTTTTTTCCAGCTATACAGTCAGTAACATCTTTAATTCATTGTTTGACGTCAGCTTCCTTTAACTCTACACTCAAAAATCAAGTACTTTTTAGTCTGCATGTATGTTTTAGTCCCTTTTCTCCAGCATGAGTGACTTAAATACTCCACACAGAGTTAGAAATGGTATAAAAAGAACAAAGGATTCAGATTTCTTGCACCGAAAAATCGTCTGCTGCCATCAATATAAGAATGAATTATAACTTCTCTAACTCTCAGATAACTTCAACAAACAGCTTTTCCTCTCCAGTTTGTTCTCACCTGGACTGCCCTGATTGTTTCCACAGCTGTCGTCTCTCTTGGGAGAAGCTGGACTTTGGGAGGGGCTGCTCCCGCCTGACGGAGGGGACAGCTTTCCGTCGTTGCTCCTCCTCGACTGAGCTAAAAAAAAAAAACACACAAAAAAGAATCAGTCACCAAAACACACTTCCATAAGTCTGATTGAATATCAAACAGCAGGAAAGACCCTAAAAAAATAAGCTCACCAAATATTGGCACTTGATAAACTGTCATGGTTTCGTCTGAGTACGTCTCGTCAGTGTACGGTCGCACCGCTGGAAGTAAAAAAAAAAAAAAAAAAATTACACTAATTATGACAAAATAAGACTGAAGACATGAGTAAAGAAAGTAAAGAAAATTCAGCATACACAGCTTGATGTCCTCCAGCGGGCCAGAAAACGACTTGATGGCGTGCAGATAATTCTCCTTTTGATGAGAAAAGAAACAAAAAGGATGATGAAGTGAGTTCATGTTAAATTAAAACTTTGCATGTCGTACTGAGTGATTTTAGGTTTCTCACCAGCTGTGGAGGTCCAGAGAGAACACACTCTGGAACACCGGTGTCCTTCAGTGTTAATATCATCCCTGTAGTGCAGACAACACAGAGACAAACTCTAAATAATACTAAACAATAAGAATAATAATTAAAGCTGCAAGCAGTGATGAACGGGCCCTCAATTCCCCCCACTCCGCCCTGAAACAGTAAAATTTGCCACAACGCATCTACAAGGTTATAAGACACAGAGTGAAAAGGAAGTCAGTCGGATTAAATCTGCAGGCGTGGAAATGGCCAACAGCACCACAATTGAACATTTGAATCAAAACGGCTGACTTCCTGTTGGAGTTAGAGTATGGGTCCAAGAGACTTTTATGTGCATCTTTACATGATATACATGTGTCCCAAATTTCGTTTGTCTATGTCGATCTGGAGCGAGGGGCTCAATTTTTAAAATTTTCTAGGCGGGCACTATTGAGCCATTTTCCCATGCCTATTTCTGCGAACCATAAAATGTCAAATTTCTCGCCAGGTTGGAAGTGTGTGCAAATTTTTGTGAGTTTTGGGGCTTGTTTTGGAAGAATATTATAATTCCTACAGATCTAATAGTGCAGAGGTGTCAAACTCATTTTCATTCAAGGGTTACACATACAGTCCAATTTGATCTCATGTGGGCCGGATCATTAAAAAGATGGAAGGAAGGAAAGAAAAAAAAAAGGAACGAACGAACGAAAAGGAGACAGGAAAGAAAGATGGAAGGAAGGAGGGAGGGAAGAAAGATACTGTATGATGGAGGACAGAATGAAGGAAGGAAGAAAGGGAAGAAGGACAGAAGAAAGGAAGTAAGGAATGGATGGAAAGAAGGATAAAAGGAACGAAAAGAAGACAGAATGGAAAGAAAGGGAGGAAGGAAGGACAAAAGGAAGGAATGAGGAAGAAGAGTGGGCCGCATTGGACCCCTCGGCGGGCCTGTTCTGGCCCACGGGCCGCATGTTACAAGGTGCTTCACATAATACAATATAATATAATATAATATAATATAAAATCAGAATATCATACACATGAACACAATAAAAAGCAGTAGTATATAATATACATTAAAGATATGCAGCCAAGAATCAAGAATAACAATAATAATCTTTAGTTGCAGCCTCACTTTTAAAGATAATAAACATTAAAAACAAACATTTCATACAGTTGCTGCACACTCTGCCCCCTGCTGGATATAATGTGCATTGCAGATGATATTCCACTTATAATGTGTTTTCTCTCAGGTGATCTTGATCCAGATTGATTGAGGGAAGGGGGGAGGGGGGAGGAACTTCTCTCACACACACACACACTTCACAGCAGCAGTTTTTTTTTAACCATGTTTTAGTTTTTCTGCCCATTGTTCGACGTCTTTTGTTTGTATTTTTAAGAGTCTGGTAGTTCTGTTTTGTGCAGCTTTATTACTGTTAGGTTTATTTTTCCATTAGTTATCATGTGAGTTTAGAGTTAGGAGGGAAAGCCCAAATCCTACAACCCTTTGTTTCATTAGTCTGGGACTCTGGGTGTCTTCCCCTCTTTTTGTTCGTTTTGGCCGAGTCATCAGCTTTTGTTGGTAGTTGTTTTTTTTGGATTGATTTTGCTGGCGCTCCTCACTCTCTATGACTATTCGACCTTCTTTAAAACTGGTTATTTTAGAGGGTTGTAACAGCTATATTATTGTGTTTCTCTTGGAGGAAAGTGAGTATATTGTGCAGAATATGCATGAGAAGAGTCTTGACAGCAGGGGGAGACAAATCATTTTTATCATTTCTGTTTTATAGAATGGTTTTAATGTCAAAGACTTTTTTTTGAACAGCTGCTTAGTCTGCTGCAGCTCCACCTGTGTTTCATCTGTTCATGTGGATGTTTGCCTGATGAAGATCCTGTATTTAAAAACTTTGCAGATTTCAGTGCATGTGAGCAGACTCTGCTTTACTGCTTTGTCAAACTATACAAGCCATATAATGACTTTAGCCCTCCTGTTGTCCTCGAGTCAAGGAAGGAAGGGAGGAAGAAGGAAGGAAAGGAGGGAGGAGAGAGGGGAGGAAAGAGGGAGGGAGGGGAGGAAAGAGGGAGGAAGGGGAGGAAAGAGGGAGGAAGGAGGGGAGGAAGGAAAGGAAGGAAGGAGGGAGGGGGGAAGGGAGGAGGGGAGGAAGAAGGAAGGAAAGGAGGGAGGAAGGAGGGGAGGGAGGAAAGGAAATAAGGAAGGGAGGACGGAAAGGAAGGAAGAATGGAGGGTAGAAGGAATGAGGGAGGGAGAAAGGAAAAGAGGAAGGGAGGAAGTAAGGAAAGAACGACAGAGGAAAGAAGGAAGGGAGGAAGGACAGAAGGAAGGAAGACAGGGGAATGGGGGAAGGAAAGAAGGAAGGAAGGAAGGAAGGAAGGAAGGGAGGGACACAAGGGTTAAAATATCTTATCACTCTGAATCAAATATAACTGTCAGAGGCAAAAGCACAGACTGTCTTTGGTGACTAATCTCCCAGTAATTAGATTCCTTCTTCAGTATCAGACAGATTTTACCGACCTGACAAACCTCCAACGTTCTCCCAGCTCAGTCTGGTGAGGAAGATGTTGTCCAGTCGAGCAGCTTTCAGTCTGTCACAGAGAAACAGAATCACAGTAAGTCTGCACGTCTTTGTCCGTCAGAGTCAGACTGAATGAAACGTTAATAACAAACCAGCTTACTTGTGCTCCTGCATGAGTCTCTGTGTTCCTTCACCACAGTTAAACAGGTACCTGAAACACAGACGACAGAAGATAATAAAAATTAGGGCCTGACATATACTGCATTATTGGAGCCGATGCCAATAGTAGAGAATACATACAGAATATAAATATAATATACTGTATATACATAAACACAAGTACAAGACATGTAATGGCATGGTATTTTACAGTTTAAGAATATAATTAATTAAATAAAATAATTAAAAATAATTAAAAAGGATTTAATATATATATAAAATGCTGCCTATACATCTTTTAAAACATATATATTGTATATATCTGACAGCATAAACATTGATACTGATATATCTGTAATAGGCTCATAAAAAATAATGTGATCATTTAAAAAAAGTAAAAGTAGTTTTTTTCCCCAAGCATAATTACTGCAGAGTCAATTTAAGGCTCTGAATGATACCGGCTTTTTATTGTCAGATTTTGATAGAATATTATATTATATTATATGGTAAATATGACACAGAAGTAAAAAACAATCATAATTCAGAGTATTTAACAAAAGTTGACAGAGGTTTCAAAGACACCTAGACTCAATTTAGACTTAATTGGGACTGAAAATGACTCAAATGATTATTCGAAGAGGATTTTGTTCACTTTCAAGCAGCATGATGATAAAAAGAGTAGCTTTTTATCCAAGCACAGTTACTGCAGAGTCAATTAAAGCCTCCAATACCTGTTTTTTATTGTCAGGTTTTGCTAGATTATATTAAATTATTATGTTATATCATCTGAAATATGACACAGAAGTAGAAAATAGCTCTTTTAATATATAATTCAGAGGTTTTAACAAAGGTTGATAGAGGTTTTAAACACACTTAGACTCAATTTAGACTTAATTGGGACTGAAAATGACTCCAATGACTAATCAATTACCTAAAACACAGCTCCTAACTGATTGATTGATTAATGGACTAATCCTTCCAGCTGCAGCTCTGGCTTTAATATAAACACCCGGACACACTGATCCTGTCTCATCATCACACACACACACACACACACACACACACACACACACAGTACCTGTTGTACTCAGAGAAGACATAAAGAGACGCAGCATTGTCTCTGCTCCCAGCTCCCACCACCTGCAGATACACAGTGGAGGGTCCGTGGTTGTCTCCTCGTTTGTTCCTGTTCTCTTTAGTCTTCATCCTCCTCAGTGGCTCCTTCTGCTTCTTGGCTTTCCTCTGACAGCCATCCTGCTGTTGCTGTTGCTGTCTGTTGTCCGAGCTGGAGGCCATCGTTGACCTGCAGAAGTGGAGAGGTGAAGCCACACAGCGTGCAGAGGAGAGAGCTCTTCCTCGGACTAACAGAGATGCAAAGGACCGGAAAGTCACATGCATTGATTCAACCATGGAGGCTTGAACATACACGACTCTTTAGAGGTTGGGGTTGACACATGGGATACGAGTTCCGGCATCTAATGATGACGTAACGCTGGTCTCGTCGCTCATTGGTCCGAGGGAGTAACTGGCAGGCGGATGGACCAATCACAGAGCGAGTTCGAAAAGAGGGAGGCGGGGACTAAAGGTAAACAAACTATAAGAAATATTAAAAGTCCCTTAAAGATATTTATTGAGACATATAGCTGCAAAAATCATGTTATATATTATGTAAAATTTAAAAGGATTATAAAATATATAATGAAAGATATAAATATCTTTCATTATATAGTTTTATAACTTTTAGGCTTTTTGAATATATTATTTTTTACTTTTAGGATTTTTGTATATATTATTTCTTTTTTATTATTATTATTATTATTCTTTTTTTATTATTTATTTATGTAGTTATGTTTATTTGTGTTTATGTATGAGCTATTTGATACATGAATACAAGTATATCTATAGATCTGCCTATGTATAAAATACTCCTACTACATCCTACTTGTATAAATTAATGATAATTTAAGTCTATGTTTAAAATGAGAAATCTGTTCCTTCCCAATCACAAAAAACAATCTATTATCCACACAAGATGTCTCCTATTTCACTGTAAAGTCCATTCTCATGTGTCTCAAAAAGCTGTTTATAACCCATAAATGCACCTATATACTGTATGTGTGTTTATGGATTTATGTATCATATAAGGCAAAATGTATTGGAATAAAGTAAGTTTATATGCAGATAAATATTATTAATAGATAGTGGAGATTGAGAAGAGGTAGTATATTATGCTTTTCATTTGATTCATTGACTGTTATTTAAACATTTTGCTTGTTTTTATTATTATAGTTACTTTTACATGTTTAAAAATAAACATTCAAACTACTGTGATGGCAAAGTACAGCTTTTGTAATGTCTGAATATTTGTAATTTTGCCATAAAATGAACCATTAAGAGTAGATAGACGTTAAACTTTCATCATAGAGGTGCCTAAAATGTATTTAAATGAATAAAACCATGAATTTTGTTTTCTTATGAGAAGCAGAGATGACATAAAAACATTACAAGAATCTCACTAATATTAAAAAGCATATTTTCTACTACACAGATTAACTTTATGAGTTTATATGAATCTTAATCCTACAGAATAAATTATTTAACCCTCCTGTCCTCGAGTCAAGGAAGGAAGGGAGGAAGAAAGAAGGAAGGAAGAAAGGAAGGAAAGAAAGGAGGGAGGAAGGAAGGGAGGAAGGAAGGGAGGAAAGGAGGAAGGAAAGGAGGAAGGAAGGAAGGAAAGGAGGGAGGAAGAAGGAAGGAAGGGAGGAAGAAGGAAGGAAAGGAGAAAGGAAGGAAGTAAAGGAGGGAGGAGGAAGGAAGGGGGGAAATGAGGGAAGGAGGAAGGAAGGGAGGGAGGAAGAAGGAAGGAAAGGATGGAGGGAGGAAGGAAAGGAGGGAGGAAACAAGGAAGGAAAGAAGGACAGAGGAAAGAAGAAAGAAGGAAGGGAGGAAAGAAGAAAGGACAGACGGAAAGAAGGAAGGACAGACGGAAGGAAGGTAAGAAGGAAGGGAGGAAAGAAGGAAGGACAGACAGAAGGAAGGAAAGAAGGACAGTTTTATCCCATTCACACAAAATAAAGACAGAACACACTTGTTTTTTTTTTCTTTCTTTCTCTCTTTCCGTCTCTCTTTATTCATATATATATATATATATATATCAACATAAAGTCCAAAGCACAGAGCGGAGGACAGCAGCCTCTCGGCATTGACTGAACTGCATTTCTAAACATGATTCTGACCATTAAAACGCTTTCACCTGTTTTTTTTATTATTTTTATTTTCTCCTTTCTTTCCCAGAGAAGCAAAGTTTCATTAAGATACCAAACACAATGCTTTCATTCACGTAACATGGAAGAGGTGGGACAAATTCACAAAGAGCATGATGATTTCTTTTTTTTTTCCAGTATGTTGAAGAAGAAGAAGAAGAAGAAGAAGAAGTCTCCAAATCAAATACTCCACATGATGTCGGATCTATAAATACATGTTGCAAGTTATTCTGTTTTTTATTGTTTTTTTTGTTTTTTAAATCATTGTGCTAATCACTGAGATGCGTCGAGACCATGATTGATTGTTTCAGCTGCTATTATACTTACGTGACTGTGCGTGCGTCTGTGTGTGTGTGTGTGTGTTAGGGCTGCTCGATAATGGAAAAAAAAACTATAATCACGATTATTTGGGTCAAAATTGAAATCACGATTATTAAAACTTTTTTTTTTTTTCAACTTTAGAAACATGCTTAATTAATTTTCTCTCCCAGCAGCAGCCTTTTATCTGCCGCTGAACGCAACACACGGCAGAAAAATGTGCAGAGATATTAGTGCTGAGCAGGTTACCATGACGACAGTTCACACGTCACTTCCTGGTTTTTAATAATTAGTCAGTAAACTCGGCACGTTTATTTACAGTTAAAACATTTCGCCGTGTGTTTCAGCCTCTGTGCTAACGGTGCTGCTGCGGCGGCTTCCGGTCTAAGCTTTTCAAAATAAAACCTTTCGTTATTGAGCACTATCTCATTATTATTATTAAAAATCATTTCCTCTCGATTTTATTAGTTTTGAAATCGTTTGGCCCCTAAATCATAATTACGATCAAATTTCGATTAATTGAGCAGCCTTAGTGTGTGTGTGAGTGTGTGTGTGTGTGTGTGTGTGTGTGTGTGTGTGTTGGTGAACAAGAGAGAGAAACAGAAGTGTGTTAACGTTGATAATATTATACAGACATGAACGAAATGGAAACACACCGCCTTTTATTGCGACAGGTGTTTCTTTTTGCTTTACAATTCTCTTCTTTTTTTCTTTTTTTTTTCTTTAAACACTGCAATAAGGGGACCAAGCAAATTTACACGAGGATTTGTTTCGTTTAACTTTGTTTTTTTTTTCCTTTCTTTTTTTTTTCTTTTATTGGTGTGTCTCCTGTCTTTATTGTTGCAGACTTGTGTATATTTATTGATGTGTTGTTGTTTTTTGTTTTTTTTGTTTTCTCCTGTCGTCTTGCTATCAATCCATATACATAGGCGAGCTGGGAGACGCTGGCATCTGATCCATGAGCCTGCACACGTAACCGGCGACGTCCACCGAACGCTCCTCGTACATCTGGATGAACGGATCTTTCTGATGTGAAAAAGAAAGAAGAGAAAGAAAAAAAAAGACATTAATATAATATGATATAAAACTAGAGTCATTAAAACATTGTGAACATTTAAGTAGATGGACTGCAGTGCAAATATTACAATTTAGTTCAGCCTGGCTTTTAATTATGTAATAGTTTATAGTCTTTTTATTTTATTTTATTTTATTGTTTGTTTTTTTAATCTTTTATTTTGTCTACTTTATTTTACACTATTTTATTTATTATTATAATCATTCTAGAGTTTTATCTTCTTATCCATTTAATTGCTTTATTTCTTTATTAAACTAGTTTTAATCCAGCTTTTATTAAACGTCATCTTTTATTTTGTCTTTTTTTTAAATCTATTTTGACCTAATTGTTTTTACTCTAACTTTTAATAAACAATTTCTCTTATTTTACTCATTTTTAATAATGATGTGATCTTACCAGTAGCTCTTTGTACTTTGGCCTTTTAGACTCATCCTTTGTAAGGCTGGAAGAGAAAAAGAAAGAAGAAGAAGAAAAAAAAAAAAAAAAAGAGTTAAAACATTGGAGGATGTAGTTCATACATTTGACCACCAGGGGGACTAAAGAGCAAACAGCAGCTGGGAGCTTCAATAGAAAACCTCTAAACATCTAACAGGCTGAGTTTCATGATATTAAAAACATTAAAGATCTTTTTTTAATTTATTCACAGCAGTGTTTTTTTTCTTACCACGCGTTCACAAAGGGCGATGAACTTGGGAGAGAAGCGCCTCTCCTCCGAGTTGCTGAGTTGCGCGGCGGGTCTCCTCTCACCACCTGGGTCAGCTGGTCGAACACACTGTTCCACTTCGGGGTAGGGGAACCGTCCCGTAGCCAGCTCATACTGAAAGACACGAAGGTAAAGACACAAACAGGCAAAACACAGTCAGATAATGATGTAACACAAAGTACAAATTAAAGCATGTGATCTACAGCTGTGATAATTTACACATAAAATCAATACAAAACTGATCATTTGATATAAGACGCAGGAAGGGGGGGGGGCAGGAAGGGAAGGAAGGAAGGAAGGAAGGAGGGAAGGGAGGAAAGGAGGGAGGGTAGATGGAAGGAAAGGAGGGGGGGAAGGAAGGAAGGAAGGAAAGAAGGACAGGAGGGAGGAAGGGAAGGACAGGAGGGGAAGGAAGGAAGGACGGAAAGGAGGGAGGAAGAAGGAAGGAAGGAAGGAAGGAAAGGAGGGAGGAAGAAAGGAGGGAAGGCAGGAAGGGAGGAAAGGAGGGAGGAAGACGGAAGGAAAGGAGGGAGGAAGGAAGGAAGGAAGCAAAGAAAGAACAGTCAAAACAGACGGGGGTCAATTTGACCCGGGAGGACGACACAAAGGTTAATGATGTATGGATATCATAGAGTGTGATTGAGATAACTCACCAGTGTGATTCCCAAACTCCAAACATCTGAGCGCACATCGTAGCCTTGCCTGGACCGCGCTGGGGTCTATTCTCTCCGGCTGGAAATTTAAAAAGGAAAAAACATTTCAAAAAAGGTTCAGAAAATATAGAAAACACCCCAAAAAAATGGAATGGAAGAAGGAAGGAAAGGAAGGAAGGAGGGAAGGAAGGTAGGGGGGAGGAAAGAAAGAGAGAAGGAGGGAGGGAGGGAAGGGAGGAATGGAGGAAGGAAGGAAAGGAAGGAGGGAGGAAAGAAGGAACAGTCAAAACAGATGTGGTCAATTTGACCCGGGAGGACGACACAAAGGTTAAATATAAAGGTACAAATAAACAACTTGAAACTAGTTATATGATGTTAAAAGTGATTAATTTTAAAGTGTCTGAACGGCTTTAATACTTCAATATATCATTTCTCTTATTGCCTCACTTCCAGACGAGCTCATCAGATAGAAACAGGTGTTCGGACCCCCAAAGAGATCCACAACAAATGAACTTCCTAGACATGCACACACCTCCAGAATACCAGAGCAGCTCATCACCTCTGGACAAGTCTCCACCTGCACCAGACACATGCCATCACATTAACCAGCATGTTTCCCTCCTGTTTCTGCTGAGTCAACTATCATTTATAACCTCCCTCTTTCCCAGGTTCATCGTTCAAGTGTGTCAGAAAGCTGCAGAGATCCTGCTGCTGCGGAGGAGGAGGAGGAGGAGGAGGAGGAGAGGAGGAGGAGAGGAGAGGAGAGGAGAGGAGATGAGAAGAGAAGAGAAGAGAAGAGAAGAGAAGAGAAGAGAAGAGAAGAGAAGAGAAGAGAAGAGAAGAGAAGAGGAGAGAGAGGAGAGGAGAGGAGAGGAGAGGAGAGGAGAGGAGAGAGGAGAGAAGAGAAGAGAAGAGAAGAGGGGAGGAGAGGAGAGGAGAGGAGAGGGGAGGAGAGAAGAGAAGGGAGGGGAGGGGAGAGAAGGGAAGAGAAGAGGAGGAGGAGGGAGAGAGGAGAAGGGAGGAGAGGAGAGGAGAGGAGAAGAGAGGAGAGGAGGAGAGAGGAGAGGAGAGGAGAGGAGAGGAGAAGAGAAGAGAAGAGAAGAGGAGAGGAGAGGAGAGAAGAGGGGAGGAG
>JAJDFG010000337.1:0-12500 GCA_021039105.1 Scomber colias
AAGGTTCAACACGACTCATTAATCATCTCTACCATAGACTGTATGATCTGTTCTCATCTCTAACTGTAAACCTGAGTGATGAGGGTCAGGGTGAGGAGTTATGAGAAGTGAAATCAAAGTGACATCAGATCCTTTAAATGTTTAACGATGTGATTTTTATGGGTTTGGCTGACGAGGCGTTCATGTTTGTTTGGTTTCCTTCTGCGTTTGATCAGAAGTGATTACACAATAAAGACTTTAATGTTCATGTGAAGTCACAAATATAATAATAATATAATAATATAATAATATCCAGAATGATTTGATGAGTGGAGTGAGTTCATGTTCCTCACCAGCCTCTTTAACCTGTCAGCTGATCTGTAATCTGTTTACCTATAAACTGAATATACTGTAGATACCTTACAGTCATGTGACCCTGTGACATCATCATCAAGTGACATCATCATCATGTGACATCATCACTTTCAGTCTGTGTCCCAATCTGGTCCTAATGCGAGGCTGCATCCTTCGAAGTACGCGTTTAGAGGCCGATTACGTCACAACGCCGCGCGAAGGCTGTCCCAATTCGAAGACTCCTTCAAATGCAGCCTTGAAATGCGGCCTTCTTTTCCCTCTTTTTGGAGGATGCATCGCTACTATCCTTCGCGGCCTCCCAGATGCTCCCAGATCCCAAGATCCTTTGCGCGAGACGTCTTTCTCGTCTTATGGGCGGGTACAGCTGGTGACGCAACCAGGAAATGCCTCGAAGGCTAGACCGTCTCATTTAACAACGGTTGATGCGTCCTTCAGAGGTTCCTCAGAAGGATGCATCCTTCGTAGGTTCCTCAGAAGGATGCATCCTTCGTAGGTTCCTCAGAAGGATGCATCCTTCGGAGGGCCGCAAAGGCCGCGTACTTCGAGGATGCAGCCTCGCAGTTGGGACCAGATTGGGACACAGCCTCAGTCAGGTTTAGTTGCTACGATGCGTTCACTTCCCTCAGGATAATAAAGTGTTTTATGTCTCAGATCTGTTCATCCTCAGCTCTCACTGACTCTAACACACACACACACAGACACAGACACACACATAACACACACATAACACACACACACACACACACACACATAACAAACACACACACACACACACACACACACACACACACACACACACACACACACACACACACACACACACATAACACACACATACACCAACGCAGCAGTACGGAGGATGTTTGAGGACTAAACGTTTGAGTCTCAGTGATTTCTGCTTCATCCATTAAAAGTTAAAATCATTCTCAGAAACTAAAGAAGAAAAGTTGAGAGCAGCCTAACCCTTAAAATCTAACAGAGACTTTAAACTGAGCCACGAGAACCAGAAGTAAAGAGTTTAAAGCTTTAAAGGATTTAAAACCTTAAAGTCTTTCTCTTCTCTAGAGCCCGGAGTTTGGTTTGTCCGCTCTGAGCCACCGTACCAACACTCTGACTCCTCCTCACATAAAGACTAGAAACACAAACCTCCTTATGATTATTATATCATATCAATGTGCACCAGGAGATACACACTCTTTAACTTCCTGTCGTCCTGCCGGGTCCTTCCTCTGTCCTTCCTTCCTTCCTTCCTTCATCTGTCCTTCCTTCCTTCCCTTCCTTCCTTCCTCCCTCCCTCCTTTCCTTCCTTCCTTCCTTCATCTGTCCCTTCCTTCCTTCCTTCCTCATATCTAAGTTCTGCTGTTAGGGTAAATGTTCCTCCTTCCTTTCTTTCTTCCTTCCTTCCTTCTTCCTCCCTCCCTCCCTCCCTCCCTCCCTCCCTCCCTCCCCTCCCGTCCTTCGTTCCTTCCTCCCTCCTTTCTTTCCTTCTTCCTCCCTCCTTCCTTTCCTTCCTTCTTCCTCCCTTCCTTCCCCTCCTCCCTCCTTCCCTTCCTTCTTACTCCCCTTCCTTCCCTTCCTTCCTTCCTCCCTCCTTTCCTTCCTTCTTCCTCCCTTCCTTCCCCTCCTCCCTCCTCCCTCCTTCCCTTTCCTTCCTCCCTCCTTCCTTTCCTTCCTTCTTCCTCCCTTTCCTTCCTCCTTCCTTCTTCCTCCCCTCCTTTCCTTTCCTTCCTTCTTCCTCCCTCCTTTCCTTCCTTCTTCCTTTCCTCCTTTCCTTCCTTCCTTCTTCCTTTCCTCCTTTCCTTCCTTCTTCCTTTTCCTCCTTTCCTTCTTCCTTTCCTTCCTTCCTTCCTTCCTTCCTTCCTTCTTTCCCTCCCTTCCTACCTTACTTTAGGGTGCTAGTAAGGATTTGTCCCTCCTGCCTGTTTAAGGGTTAAAGTGAAGCAGGCAGCAGATTTCGGGGACTCGGAGGTAAACTGACACTGATGGTTCTGCCAGACGTGGGGGGGGGGGGGGGGCGGGGGGCGGGGGGGTGGGGGGGGGGGGGGGGGGGTTATGTAAGAGGTGAGGACTCCTCCAGAGAGGGACATTTCCTCCGTCCTCCAAACAAACCGGCTCTGTCCTGCAGGACGGGACTCACACTGAGACTCACACTCACAGCTCAGCCCCCAAAAATCTGCTTCACATCAGTATGTCTGCGTGTGATGAAGAGCGTGTGATGAAGAGCGTGTGATGATGAAGAGCGGAGCGGGACAGAAGTCAGACTCACGTTGGATGGCCACAGATCTTGCGGTGGTACCACTGTTTGCAGTTGGTGAAATATTTCTTATCGGTTCCTTTGATCTGCTGCATGGCGCACACGTTGGGCCTGAAAGAGAAGAAGTCATCATCATCATCATCATCAGTCCACCTTAAACATCACCAGTCCACCTTAAACATCATCAGTCCACCTTAAACATCACCAGTCCACCTTAAACATCATCAGTCCACCTTAAACATTGTCAGTCCACCTTAAACATCATCAGTCCACCTTAAACATCCACCTTAAACATCATCATTCCACCTTAAACATCCACCTTAAACATCGTCAGTCCACCTTAAACATCATTAAACATCATCATTCCACTTTAATCATCGTCATTCCACCTTAAACTCAACGGGACAGATTTAAGTTATCATCATCAGTCCACCTTAAACATCATCATTCCACCTTAAACATCATCATTCCACCTTAAACTGAACGTGACAGGTTTAATGGAGACTGATGAAAACAGAGAAAGTGGATTTATGACGTTAATCAGATTTAAAGAGTTTTTATCTTCTCTTATCGTCGCTCATTCTGCAGCTTCATCAGATTTATGATTTCAATCAACAAGTCAAATAAAATACTCTGAGATGTTTTTATAGACGATGATCAGCTGTTAAACGTCTTCATGACTTTTATATTGTTCATGTTAAAGTTCTGAACTCAACATCTCTAAATAAACTTTACTGATTTAATATCATATATATATATATAATTCATTAATATTAAATCTGTTCATTTTATTCTGAAATCTGCAAACTTTCAAACTTTCAAACTTTCAAACTAATAAATAAGTTTGATTCTTGAGTTTAACCTGAAAGAACATTTTAATAAACATTAAATATAATATAATAAATATTAGTTTCATATGAATTTATTGATTTTTCTACATCCAGCTTCATTAAACCAGATGTTTTAAATCATTGACAAACATCTGGAGTTGAACCCAACACATCAGCATCAGAACTTTATGTCTTATTTTAACTTTTGTTTCTTTAACGACACAAAAAACAACTTTATGTTAATTAGATTTTAACTCTCAGCAGGAGGAAAGTTAAACTCATTGATCCAAACAGCTGTTCGTGTTTAATCTCTGATCTCTTCCAGATGTTTCACCCCTGAAACATCTCTGGTCCTTATTTCCCCTCAAAGTCACTAATTCCTGCAGTCCACCTTAAATCCTGCAGGACCCGTTTAAGGTGGTTTTACAGTTAAAAAACAAACTAAGACTGTTTAAAGGAATCATTTAAAGTGTTTTGTTCTTCATCAGCATGATGATGATGATGATGATGATGATGATGATGATGATGATTCTGCAGCAGGTTAAATAATTATTACTGATGAACAGAAATCAATCAAAGAAAGTTCAATTCAACAAAGAAACTATCAGAGACTCAGAGACTCAACACATGCAGAGACACAAGCTGCTGCACCGAGTTCACCTAGACCGGCTCAGCTCAGCTCGGTCCGGTCCGGCTCGGCTCGGCCCGGCTCAGACTCAATCCGGCTCGGCTCGGCTCAGCTCAGCTCGGCTCGGCCCGGTTCGGCTCGGTTCGGTCAGACTCACCCCTGCTGCCGGCCTCTGATCCTGCTGTGCTGCAGCACCGCTTGGTAGGGGGACCGGGCCACACAGACCGTGAGGACCAGGGACAGACCCAGGACCAGCAGACACACCTTCATCCTGTCTCTGAACACAGTTAATACTCCTGCTGCTGCTGCTTCTTCTTCTTCTTCTTCCTCCTCTTCCTCTCTGACTGTTGCTTCTTCTTCTTCCTCCTCTTCCTCTCTGACTGCTGCTGCTCTTCCTGCTCCGCAGCCCGCGGTCCTCGCACAGACCTTTATAGTGAAGGAGGCGGGAGGAGGAGCAGGAGGGGCGGACACACACACACACAGCACACACACACACACACACACACACTCACTCACACTCACACTCACACTCACACTCACACACACACACATACACACACACACACACACACACACAGAGCACACAGAGCACACAGTAGACACACACACACACACACACACATACACACACACACACATACACACACACACACACACACACACACACACACACACACACACACACACACACACACTGCGCTCCTTCTGCAAGAAGAAGGATTATCACACTGTTTAGTTAGTATCCATTAAACACAAACACTACTGCAACATATAAACCTGTATGATGCACAACTTTATATGTTCACCAGTCAGGCCATGTATTAAATGTAATGTAGTGTAGTATATGATGCACTATGTATATACTGTATATCATATAGTGTATTTATAGTGTATATACCGTACCATCCTCTTCCTCTTACCCTGGTCGGGTCTCGGGGCGGCAGCAGTCTAAGCAGGAAGCCCAGACTTCCCTCTCCCCAGCCACTTCGTCCAGCTCTTCCCGGGGGATCCCGAGGCGTTCCCAGGCCAGCTGAGAGACATAGTCTCTCCAGCGTGTCCCGGGTCTCCTACCGGTGGGACGGGCCCTGAACACCTCACCAGGGAGGCGTCCGGGAGGCATCCTGATTAGATGCCCGAGCCTCCTCATCTGGCTCCTCTCAACGCGGAGGAGCAGCGGGTCTACTCCGAGCTCCTCCCGGATAACTGAGCTTCTCACCCTATCTCTAAGGGAGAGCCCAGCCAGCCTACGGAGGAAGCTCATTTCAGCCGCTTGTACCCGCCATCTTGTTCTTTGGGTCACGACCCAAAGCTCATGACCAGAGGTGAGGGTAGGAACCCAAAGCTCATGACCAGAGGTGAGGGTAGGAACCCAAAGCTCATGACCAGAGGTGAGGGTAGGAACCTTTCGGCTCAGCTCTCTCTTCACCACGACGGATCTGTGCAGAGTCCGCATTACTGCAGACGCCGCACCGATCCGCCTGTCGATCCCCCGTTCCATCCTTCCCTCACTGTGAACAAGACCCCGAGGTACTTGAACTCCTCCACTTGGGGCAGGATCTCATCCCTGACCCGAAGAGTGCACTCCACCCTTTTCTGGTTGAGGACCATGGACTTGGATTTGGAGGTGCTGATTCTCATCCCGGCCGCTTCACACTCGGCTGCGAACCGATCCAGTGAGAGTTGGAGGTCACGGTCTGATGAAGCCAACAGGACCACATCATCTGCAAAAAGCAGTGACCCAATCCTGAGGTCACCAAACCGGACCCCCTCCACACCCTGGCTGCACCTAGAAATCCTGTCCATAAAGATTATGAACAGGATCGGTGACAAAGGGCAGCCCTGGCGGAGTCCAACCCTCACTGGAAACAAGTCCGACTTATTACCGGCAATGTGGACCAAGCTCTGACACCGGTCATACAGGGAACGGACGGCCCGTATCAGGGGGTCTGGTACCCCGTACTCCCGGAGAACCCCCCACAGGACTCCCCGAGGGACACGGTCGAATGCCTTCTCCAAGTCCACAAAACACATGTGGACTGGTTGGGCCCCATGCCCCCTCAAGGATCCTGCAGAGGGTGTAGAGCTGGTCCACAGTTCCACGGCCCGGACGAAAACCACACTGCTCCTCCTGAATCCGAGCTTCGACTATCCGACGGACCCTCCTCTCCAGCACCCCCGAATAGACCTTACCAGGGAGGCTGAGGAGTGTGATTCCCCTGTAGTTGGAACACACCCTCCGATCCCCCTTCTTAAAAAGAGGGACCACCACCCCAGTCTGCCAATCCAGAGGCGCTGCCCCCGATGTCCACGCGACGTCTTCTAGTGGATATAATGAAGTATATTAGTGTTTGGAGCAGAATCAACAATGAACTTAATAACAGCTGATTGATGCGCTGGGTCACATGTTCCTTCATTATGAAACAAACAGACTAATAATCATGTGATCATGTTTTCAGTCTCGGAGTCGTTCAGTGTGCAGACGCTACTGAGCATGTGCAGTAACTCCGTCTCTAACTGATGAAGCGTCTGTGTTTGTCAGATATATCTGAGCTCACATCAGCGTGACTCTCAGGGCTGAAGCTGGAAGAAGGATGTTGACATGAACGCTGTTTATGGAAACTCGTTGTTACAATAAGTCGGAGTATAAATCCTGAACGCAGCAGAAAGTGACTGAACTCGATAAGCAGGATTTATGGAGATGTCGCTCAACTCTTCCTCTGTGGAAACGTCCCAGCGGATAAAGCATGATGTAAATAAGGCTAACTGTCCTGCTGCTGTGTGAAGATGATGATGTTCCTGTCAGAGCGCTGATGGCTTTCACAGAGCTTCCTGTCTCCTGCTGTCCAACACTCTTTATCTCTCAGCAGCTGCTTTCTGTCTGAAACCAGAGACGTGACTCACATTGACTCTGACCTCCAACACAAACCTAAACCTGCTGCAACAAAGAATTTAAATATTTAAGTTAAAGTTTAGTTAGTTTAGTTTGGTTGATTAGTGGGAACTTAAAGGTTAATAAAGGTCAGACAGACAAAAACAACGTGCATGATTTATCACAATACTAAATAAATGACATAAAGGAGCAGTCTGTATAATTTAGTGACATCTGGTGGAACAGAATATAACTTAAATAAATAGCTTTTAATACGCTGTTGAAACCAGAACCACTTATTGCTTTATCTGAGGAGACTCTGAGAAATGTCAGCTGACCAAACTACAAATCAACATGAAGCTTTCTTCACTCTTTAAGCAAGAAGAATATTACAACAATAGAAAGGAGCACTACTTCCTGTATACGGCTGAGAGTCACAACACATTCATAAAAAGACTTGTGTTTTAATTAGTGTTAAATCAGCTGAGAATAAGAATGACTGGTTTTGTTAGGATCCTTTCTATCGGCTCTTCGTCCATGCTGCACCGTCGTGTTTCTACAGGAGCCCAGAACGGACAATTCCTCTCGATCGGCGGTCCAACCGGCTCCTGGAGAGCTGCTGCTGACTCCCACACACCTGATTCTGATTATTCACTCCTTATCAAGACCTCTGACGAGCTCCAGCTGCTGATAATGAGTGGATAATCAGAATCAGGTGTGTGAGAGTCGGCAGCAGCTCTTCAGGAGCCGCTGAGAGAAACTGGAGTCTCGTTTGTTTACTATCTGGAACCTCACCGCTAAGTTTCCACTAAGGAACTTCCTGGTCAGATTTAGGAGGCAGGACCTTTACAGGAAGTCCTCTAGCTCCACTCCAGTAGAGTAGAACCTGATAGGAACCACCGGACTCTGACCGTTACCGAGGCAACGCACCGAAAACATAACAAAGAAAACAACATGGAGGTGAACATGGAGGAGCCGAGCCCGGGTTCGTTCCATAAAGCTCAGAGAAGCGTCGCTTATTGTTGAACACCTGACCTGAATGAGGACAAATGAGATCAGGCTGAAGCGGTTCCATAAAGACCGATCCCCGTTCACACAATCAAACTAAATCCAGACAGGCTCAAGTATTCAGATTAATTACGTGTCCAAGCCGTTCACAAGCAGCCCATGATGTAGAACAGATCAAACAGATTCACGAAAGAGCCTCAGAGCATCGGCAGTCTGCAGCAACACTTCTGCTGGAGACGTGAAGAATTTAAACATATGATCACAAAAAACTGTAAATAAAACCCAGAGAAAGGCTGGTGGGAAACAGCTGATGGACTGAATGGGTCTGATCTGTCTCTTGTTGCAGTGTCCTGACTATAACAGCTCTGTCATGTTCAGGCTCCTCAGTCAGGGACAGACTGTGACTAACAAGTCGACTTCATTTGAACTGATTTTCTTTTTAAATGATGATGATTAATGAAGCCATATAATATATTAAATCATCTTTTTTCTTTCACGCTAACCCTGATAATTAGCCTGGTCCTGGTTAGTTCCGGTCCTCTGAAATGAGGCCAACCAGGAAGTAACTTAGAGCTGCATTCTATCAAAAGGCCACCAGGGGGCGACCGTCTCTATACAAGTCAATGGAGAATTCACCAACTTCTCACTTGATTTCTAACCTCAGTAAACGTTTTCAAAATGTGTTTATGGTCTCAATCGCTAGTTTAAAGCCTTCTTCAATGCAGTCTGATGTTCATTTGGGACATTTTGGCCTCCCTGATTTTATATGTGACGATAAAGCAGGGTATGCATTAGCAATCTCTCAGAACTTTTACAGGTCTAAACGAGTCCCTGCCTCGGGGTCGGTTCTCCGTTCGGCCCTGAAAACCTGCTGGGTGGGGCTTAAGGTTTACTCAAAACAGGATGTGGCGTCAACAGAAAGCGCCAAAATAAGTAGTAGAAATCGTTTACGCTGCTGGAAAAAAGTTTATAACGTCCACCGTCATGAACACGAACCAGAAACCAGAAACATGACAACCAGTTCACCTCCTCCATGTTCACCTCCTCCATGTTCACCTCCTCCATGTTCACCTCCTCCATGTTCTCCTCCTCCATGTTTACCTCCTCCATGTTCTCCTCCTCCATGTTCACCTCCTCCATGTTCACCTCCTCCATGTTCTCCTCCTCCATGTTTACCTCCTCCGTGTTCTCCTCCTCCATGTTCTCCTCCTCCATGTTCTCCTCCTCCATGTTCACCTCCTCCATGTTCTCCTCCTCCATGTTTACCTCCTCCATGTTCTCCTCCTCCATGTTTACCTCCTCCATGTTCACCTCCTCCATGTTCACCTCCTCCATGTTCACCTCCTCGTCGTTACGTTTTCGGCGAGTCGCCTCTGTGACGTCACGGTCAGAGTGCGGTGGGTCTTATCTGAGTCCTACTCTGCTGGAAACACAACAGCTGAGAGGAGCGAGTGAGAGGACTTCCTGTAAAGGTCCCGCCTCCTAAATTTTACCAGGAACTTCCTGAAGTTCCTGCAGTGGAAACGGGGCTACTGTTCTTCTTCTGCTGGTTTTATTTTGGCGCTTTCTGTTGACGCCACATCTCGTAAAAGTTCTGGGAGATTGTCCTTCGGGGAGGTGAACAGTATGAGAGAATATGAACAGTATGAGAGGATATGAACAGTATGAGAGGAGAGAATATGAACAGTATGAGAGAATATGAACAGTACGAGAGGAGATGAACAGTATGAGAGAATATGAACAGTATGAGAGGAGAGAATATGAACAGTATGAGAGAATATGAACAGTACGAGAGGAGATGAACAGTATGAGAGAATATGAACAGTATGAGAGGATATGAACAGTATGAGAGGAGATGAACAGTATGAGAGAATATGAACAGTATGAGAGGAGAGAATATGAACAGTATGAGAGAATATGAACAGTATGAGAGGAGATGAACAGTATGAGAGGAGATGAACAGTATGAGAGAATATGAACAGTATGAGAGGATATGAACAGTATGAGAGAATATGAACAGTATGAGAAGATATGAACAGTATGTGAAAGTTTAAACAAAATCACCATCCATCAAAAAAGGGATGAATCATGTATTTACTACTCTGAGCTCATAGAGTAACTCCTCTCTCCTTTCATCTGGATGGTGTTGGCTGAGCCGCAGGAGGAACCCCCCCCCCCCCCCCCCCACCACCCCTCCCCCGAACAATCTGATATCTGCTAAATCAAAGTCTGAACTACTCAAAGCAGAAGATAAACAAACAGGAACATGGAAAGTCTGCGGTCTGTGAAGTCATCTCCACTGTAACTGTCAGGTGGCTCAGAGAGGAACGGCTGCTTCTCTTCACTCGTCTGTCTGTAAGGATCTGAGGATCTGAGGATCTGAGGGTCTGAGGGTTAGGGGGGGTTAGGGGTTTGGGGTTTGTGGTTTGTGTGGAGCAGCAGAGCATCTCCAGTCTTTCCTCATCAGGAGGAACACGTGGGTGTCGTCAGCGTACAGATGAACACAGATGGAAAGTATTCAGCCTCAGTGACTGCAGAGGTGATGAAAGCATTTTAAAGTGGAATCAGAGACACTGAGTAACGGTTGCTTCACAGCTGTGTTTAGTGGGAGAGCTGAGTCAGACCTCTGCAGGGTTTAACGCTGCCGGAAGCTCTTAGTACAGATTATGAATGACTGTTAGAAAATCTCTTTATATACAGAGATGCTTAAAGGTTTGAAACAGTAAAATAAACTCAGTAAATCAGTAAATGAGTAAATCAGTGAGCAGCTTGGTCAGATCTCCTGCTCACTGTGATTCAGATACTCAGCTGGTTGTTGTTCCTCCTCCTCCTTCTTCTTCTTCTTCTTCTTCTTCTTCTTCTTCTTCTTCTTCTTCTTCTTCTTCTTCTTCTTCTTCTTCTTCTTCTTCTCTTCTGCTTCTTCTTCTGCTGCTGCTTCTTCTGCTGCTTCTTCTTCTACTATTTCTTCTTCTACTTCTTCTGCTTCTACTACTTCTTCTGCTTCTACTTCTTCTTCTGCTTCTACTTCTTCTTCTGCTTCTACTTCTTCTTCTTCTTCTGCTTCTACTTCTTCTTCTTCTTCTACTTCTACTTCTACTTCTACTTCTTCTTCTTCTTCTTCTTCTTCTGCTTCTTCTGCTGCTTCTTCTTCTCCTACTACTACTTCTTCTTCTTCTTCTTCTGCTGCTTCTTTTTCTGCTGCTTCTTCTTCTTCTTCTTCTTCTGCTTCTTCTTCTTCTTCTTCTTCTTCTGCTGCTGCTTCTTCTTCTACTACTTCTTCTTCTACTTCTTCTTCTGCTTCTTCTTCTTCTGCTGCTGCTTCTTCTGCTGCTGCTGCTGCTTCTTCTTCTTCTTCTTCTTCTTCTGCTGCTTCTTCTGCTGCTTCTTCTTCTTCTTCTTCTTCTTCTGCTTCTTCTTCTTCTTCTTCTCCTTTATGTTTGTTCTTGCCCTGCTGCTGACTAAGAGACCATCATGCCTCCCTGAGTATGGGGGTAACCAGTTAACTCCACAGTTTAAGTATTAAGCTAATCTGTTATTATTCCTGTAGCTCCACCTGCTGCTCCGGTTGTATCACTGCTCACCTGTACGGCAGCTCAGAAGGGACAGCATTGAGTTGGTGTTAATATTCCCATTATTTAATATGAGTGTGAGGAAATAAGAGCAGGAACATTCCAGTAAAGACCCATTTATGATCAACGTACGTAGGAAAACGTATCCGTCCTTTTCAAACAATGTTACGGTCACTGCTCTCATACTTCCATGCTTCCTTTACATCCACCAGGGGGCAGCATAGAGTCAAAAGGTTATGACAACAAAAAAATCAGAAACAAACTCCTCTCCTCCTCTTCCTCTCTCCTCCTCTCTGCTCTTCCTCTCCTCCTCTCTGCTCTTCCTCTCCTCCTCTTCCTCTCCTCCTCTCCTCCTCTCCTCCTCTCTCCTCCTCCTCTCTGCTCCTCCTCCTTCTCCTCTCTGCTCCTCCATGCATCAGGCTCCATCCTCACTGTTGAGTCTGTGAACTTGAGCTGGTTTCAGTGTTTATAATGAAGCATAAAGTATAAATTATCTCCCAGTTCAGTGAAAGCAGAGATGATTCTACGAGTGAGGAATGTGATATGGACCCACCCGTTTGATCTCCAGTTAATTAGATGAAATAAATCCATATTTCTGATATGAAAACATGTTTTAAAGGACAGCAGGAAGGTTAAAACCCAAACTCTTTTTATTTATTCAAACACTGTGAGTCACGAGCTGCTCGGGCGTCAGTGAACTCATCGCTGCTGTTTCTCCGAGCCCTCGAACTCAGGGGTGTCAAACTCATTTTCGTTCAAGGGCCACATACAGCACAATTTGATCTCATATGGGCCGGATCATCAAAAGGAAGGAAGGAAGGAAGGGAGGAAAGATGGAAGGAAAGATGGAAGGAAGAGAAGAGAAGACAAGAAGGAAGGAGGGAAGGAAAAGAAGGGTAGATGGAAGGAAGGAAGGAAGGAAGGAAGGAAAGGAAGAAAGGAAAAGAAAATTAAGGAAAGATGGAAGGAAGGAAGGAAGGAAGGAAGG
>JAJDFG010000337.1:22500-42500 GCA_021039105.1 Scomber colias
ACACACACACACACACACACACACACAATGACGAGGATGATGAAGGCTCCCGTGTGAATAATTCAGGCAGTCTTTGTGGAGCAGTGAGCCGTTTCTTCTCACACATGAATAATTGAGGTGCTGACGACGTCTCGACCTCGTCCACACGTAACTGATGTTTATGAACACGAAGCTTTTTCTGCGTGTGTTTCGTCCTGATTGGTTTAAATGTTTCACACACTCACACATCCTGTCGTCATGGAGCCACTGAATCCACCTGCGTCCACGGCAACACTTCCAGTTTGTCTCGTTTACATTTAAACACCAAAGTGGGCGATTCTCCTACTGACATCTACCACAACCACAGAAAACCAACGAAGAAGAAACAGGAAACACTACAGCACTGTGTCAGTGTCTTTTCACATTTGCACACTCTATCTATCTATCTATCTATCTCTCTATCTATCTATCTATCTATCTATCTGTCTATCTGTCTATCTGTCTATCTATCTATCTATCTATCTATGTATCTATCTATCTATCTATCTAATTGTTCTAAATATTACATTTAATCTGGTAACCATGGAGATCAGGAAACATTTACATGTTTTAAATGAAGTCATTATTAGTATAAGTCCACTTAAACACACTGTAGGTTTTTTAATATATTGATTATATTGAACTGGGCGTAACCTCCATGATGTCTTGCTGCGGAGTTCAGTTTGAATGTATCTATAAAACCAACAAAAATACTAAATGTACATTTTAACAAACCTGATGCTGCTTTTAAAACTAGTTTAACATATTTTAGTTTACTTTCCCATCTTGCCAGCTCTTATTTATCACTGACCCATTTATTTGTGTGTCTGAAAGTGAAACATCTGGTTTGTATCGGCCCTCAGGGAAACGTGACATCAACTCACTTTATATCTTATTTTCTCCAGACGTTACTTCTGAGCTGCAGCAAAGTGTTAAAGTCTGAAAAGTCCTCAGACAGACTGGTGAGGACAGACTGGTGAGGACAGACTGACAGACTGGTGAGGACAGACTGACTGGTGAGGACAGACTGGTTAGGACAGACAGACAGACTGTTGAGGACAGACAGACTCATGAGGACAAATCACAGACTGTAAAGAAGAAATGAACGTAACATCTTGGAAATTTCAGGTGCATGCTGGGAAAAATAAAAACACGGATTCTACTTATATGGCCATGGGCGGAGCGGGGAGGTTGCTATGGTTACGAGGGCTGGATCTCGAGGACATTGTCAATCAACCTGTCAATTAGGACGTAGCCACGCCCCCTAATGCATACCCTGCTTTATCGTCACATATAAAATCAGGGAGGCCAAAATGTCCCAAATGAACATCATACTGCATTGAAGAAGGCTTTAAACTAGCGATTGAGACCATAAACACATTTTGAAAACGTTTACTGAGGTTAGAAATCAAGTGAGAAGTTGGTGAATTCTCCATTGACTTGTATAGAGACGGTCGCCCCCTGGTGGCCTTTTGATAGAATGCAGCTCTAAGTTACTTCCTGGTTGGCCTCATTTCAGAGGACCAGAGCTCCCCGCCTGGGACAGACAGACAGACAGACAGATGAGGACAGACAGACAGGTGAGGACAGACAGACTGGTTAGGACAGACAGACAGACAGGTGAGGACAGACAGACATGAAGCTCAGGACTTAATGAATGATTAACGCAGCAGCTGATTGAGTTACACGGAGCGTTTTACAGCGATGAGCGTAAACAATATCTGATGACTGCGGCTCGCTGGAGCTCAACGTGACGTCCTGCAGCAAGCAGACGTCTCACATTCTGCAGGGGACACGCTGTCCACAACGTCCTGCAGCAAGCAGACGTCTCATTCTGCAGAGGACATGCTGTCCACGACGTCCTGCAGCAAGCAGACGTCTCATTCTGCAGAGGACACGCTGTCCACAACGTCCTGCAGCAAGCAGACGTCTCATTCTGCAGAGGACACGCTGTCCACGACGTCCTGCAGCAAGCAGACGTCTCATTCTGCAGAGGACACGCTGTCCACGACGTCCTACAGCAAGCAGACGTCTCATTCTGCAGAGGACACGCCGTCCACGACGTCCTGCAGCAAGCAGACGTCTCACATTCTGCAGAGGACACAACGTCCACAATATAGTCTAACCCAAAACTTCATATATTGTGGTTGCAGTTGTTGTCTTTGGTAGGGTTAGGGTTTCTGGTCCATGAACGAGGTTAGAACGAGGTCATACTTTGAATTCCTCATGAACTGGATCCTGAACAGATTCCCTTTTAAAGAGTCCGCTAGGAATGGACAGGCCTTATTCTCCTTAAGCTGCTTCTGTTTAAAAGGGTTGGACTGTTAAATGTGTCATGTGACAGTCGTCTCCATCGTGGTCACTAGGGCCGAGTATCAACTAAAATTAATCCATACCAAGTATTATCGAAACGTCTCCCGTCAAACGATACCTGCAGTGATATTTATATGTTCACAGCCAATCAACACAAGTGTTCTGGGATTTAATGCATCATGTGATTGGTCCACTGCTGCAGCAGCTACGACCCGTCTGTGGTGAATCTGAGTTAGTGTGCTTAACAGTTCAGCCCCTAAACGCTCTGAAGTGAGTCTAAGCTACACACTGATACACCTGATAACAGCAAGAACACTAAACGTGTGTGATGAGTATCTGATTAAGTACTGAGCTGGTATCAATATCACTTTATGCTTTATATACTGTTCATATTCTCTCCTCACAGTTTATAATATAACATATAATAATGATGTAAATGTATGTAAAGGTAAAATGAGCAGAGCTTTGTGGAAGTGTGGGGTTTATTGTAGAACCATTAGAGCCATCAGTCTTCATCCTCATAACTATCTTATTAAAACTATTAACTATTCATTTCACTAAAACACATGGACATCCACTCCAAGGAAGGAAGGGAAGGAAAGGAGGGAGGAAGGAAGGGAAGGAAGGAAAGGAAGGAAGGAGGACATAGATACGGAGATCATCTGACCCAGAACAGCCTCAACCCTAACCCAGACCCTAACCCTTCTATACTAAATATAACATTTAAGGAAAAGTCATCAGATTTCAGAATAAAAGTCATGTGGGTTTGTTAAAGCTGTTAAACAGTATGTAAAGGGTTAATGGTTCTTAGCAGCCAGTGAACGGAGGCTTCGGGTGGCGATGATGTCATATTTATGTATTTTCCTTGAATTCATTAAAACCGTCGCTGCCGTCTCACATCACCTGCAGCAGTCCAAACAGGAAGTGACCAAAGCTTTGATAACTGACTCCAGATCAGCTGAGGACAGAAAACATCTTCCAGCGCTGACGTCAGCTTTAACGTTTATTGATATTCGGAAACGTCACAACAGGAAAATCACAACAGCAGCATGATGTCATCAGTGTGGGACGTTATTAGTTCAGCCTGCTTTCATCAGCTGGAGGGAAGAGAGAGGGGAATAAAACCAGAACCCTTCATCTCTTATTTAGATCATTAAACTTAAATACACATTTATAATATACATTCTATATAATATGATGTAATGTATTTAGTTTTCTTCCTTTTCGTCACGTCGTCGCTTGTTCTGTTTTATTATCAGCTCATCGATCAGCTGTGAAGGGTTAGGGTTAGTTTGACCTATATTAACCTCTGAACGCTGATTGATTAGTTGATTAATATATAAATGAATGAATCTTTGTTTCAGTGAAGGATGTTATCTCAGCAGCAGAGCCTCTATTGTTCTCCATCTGGAGGATGAAGGACTTTACGTTCCAGTTATTACACAACTCGTCCCACACTGCTGCGTTTTTAACTCGCTGCTCAACAATCTGTTTCCCTCCTTCACATGCTTTCACATATTTTCAGATATTCCTCCAGCAGCTGATTTAACGCTCGATGAAAACCATGTGCAGAGCCACAAACTAGTTCTCTGCTCTCTGCTCACACTGATGACTCACTATATAAATCATATTAATGATGCCAACAGCTTCTGAATCTACAGAACACATAATAATAATAATAATAATAAAAGATATTTTAGACTTTTTTACAGTTTACATTTATATATTTGTACTTTACATTAAAGGGTTAATATTCTGCTCCATTCCCAGTTTAATAAGCTCGTAGTTGCAGCTCTATCAGTCTCACATTCAGCCTCGTCTAAAGTTTGTTCATCATTGTTTTAAAGTTCAGGTGTAAATAATAATATTAAAGGGTAGTTTCACTAAAAAAAGAGAGAAGGTCTCCCTCGACCTCCAGTGACCCTGAGACCTCACATGATGACATCACACTTTGTTTCCTGGATCTTATTCTTCATTCTGCTGAACTGTGACCTTCTTCTGCCATCTAGTGGTCACAACAGTACATTACACCATAAAAACCAGACCAGCTGATCCTCAGATAAAAGAACAAAAACCATCAGACCATCAGATTTTATAGTTTAAACTTGTTTATTTTATGATTATTAACGTTTGTAAACTGATTTGACTCATTTTAGCAACAAACTACAAAACTGCTGAAGGAATACCTCGTGTGAGGACGTTGAGACTTTTTATCATTGATGTAACTGTAAGGAAATAAATAGTTTTATACATTATCTGTGTTATAAAGTGAAAGCATTGCTCTCATATGACGACATAGAGCGGGCTGATATGGATAAAATCAAATATCCTAAATTTCTAATACCTTAATATTGATATCGCTGTGATATTGTAGACATGAGATATTTAAACAGCAGAAGAAACATTCAGCATAACTTTGTTTTAAAATCCTTAATATTTTCTCAGGAAATGCTGCGTTGAGTTGGAGGTTGGCTGAAAGTCGAGTTAAAGTTTAGTTTCTTAAGTCAGTTTCTGATTTCTGTCTCATATTTAAAGGACCATTCTGCTGATTTTCTATATTTTTCTTCATATTTGGATCCAAACCAACAAAGAACTGATCCACAAACAGTTTCTGTCTGACTTCAGGAACTATTTCATGTTTTTTGTTTTTTTAACTTTTTCTAAATATCGAAGCCTCTAAATATTCTCTCACTGATTGATAAAAGTTCCTCTGGTGGTTGATTTGTGTACTACATGTATTTAATCATAGATATCAGCTTTTTACACTAAAACTCATGGATCACTGATAGTTGTGGACTTTCATCCTGATGAAGGACGAGGTGCAGGTGTTTATGAGTCCAGCTGCTGTTGTGACCTTTGACCTTTGACCTGTTCTGAGGCAGCAGAATATTTATCTTCAGGTCTGTCGGTTCGTGTCTGATCCTCGTCTCTGTGTTCGGGTCTGATCCTCATCTCTATGTTCGTCTCTCAGATGAGGATCGTGTGTAAGGACGTGACGGCGGAGACGCTGTACGATGTCCTCCATGACACCAGCTACCGCAGGAAGTGGGACTCCAACATGATCGACACCTACGACATCGGCAGGCTGACGGTCAACGCCGACGTCGGTTATTACTCCTGTGAGTCCAGATGAGTCTAGATGAGTCCAGATGAGTCCAGATGAGTCTAGATGAGTCCAGATGAGTCCAGATGAGTCTAGATGAGTTCAGATGTTTGTTTGGACAGAAATGAGTCAGAAAGGAGAAGAAGGTTCCCAAAATCTGGTTTAAACTGAAAATAAAGACTTTAAAAGAGGATTTTAAAGTCTCGTGTGGAAATGTTTTGGTTAACTAAGGAATCTAAAATTTCTTCTGAGCTGCAATATTCTAAGTTCAGAGTTATATATATTAAGATAAATGCCAGAAAGTCATCAAGAAAATTGTTGCTTTTTTATTTTATTTTGATGATTCTTAAACTTTAGTGTTTTTATTTTGAAGTCCTTAAACTTTGGACAAACTTTAAACTAACAGACTTTATATATTTCCTACGTTGGTTTTTGTAAATGTATTTTTGTTTGAAGGGAAATGTCCGAGCCCGCTGAAGAACAGAGACTTTGTGACGATGAGGTCTTGGCTTCCTCTCGGCAACGACTACCTGATCATCAACTACTCCGTCAAACACCCGGTCAGCTTTTATCATCATCTCTGTGTTCATTATTTAATTGAAGTCAGCTGTTTTGTGGTTTAGGGAGGTCGATGTTAGAGTTTTTACTGTGAGTCTCAGTTCCTCGTTAATAAAGTGGTTTTCTTGTGTTTGTCTGAAGCAACATCCTCCGAAGAAAGATTACGTCCGAGCCGTCAGTCTGCTGACCGGATACCTGATCCAGTCTAACGGAGCCAACTGCTCCACACTCTACTACCTGACCCAGGTAGACCCTAAAGGTGAGAACACACACACACTCCCTGACTCATCCCAACTTTCTAAAAGTACCTTAAAGTTTCAGTCCTCACTTTACAAACTTT
The DNA here is from genome assembly GCA_021039105.1 of Scomber colias. Classification (NCBI taxonomy): domain Eukaryota; kingdom Metazoa; phylum Chordata; class Actinopteri; order Scombriformes; family Scombridae; genus Scomber; species Scomber colias. The sequence continues at coordinate 28,833 of JAJDFG010000337.1, forward strand.
ACTCTTGTTTTGGCTTTTCCCAAAAATATTGTTTGTCTAAAAATGTTCCCATTTTTATGTCGTGTCCTCACTTCCAAAAAAAAGTTCCTTTCTTTTCCCAACTACCTCTTTCTCCAAAATGACTGTCCAATATTATCACTTCCAGAAAGATCCTGACTTCCCAAAAACACCTTTGATGTTAGATAGTCTTCACTTGACACATTGAGTTCAAATTGTCCCCATTTTATCCCTAAAAAGGTTCTTTTTTTCAAACTACCTCCTTCTCTGAAATGTCTCCTCTGTCCAACAACATCAAATCAAATGTCCTCACTTTCCAGTAAAGCTCATTTTTAAAAAACAATGATCCACCTTCTAAACATTTTTCTCTTCTGTATAATAAATGTTGTAACTTTCCAACAAACAGCAAACGTGCCTGTTTTGTCCTCACAGAGTCAGCAGGTGTTCAGTCCTCTGCTGTGTTTTCTGTCTGCAGGTTCTTTACCAAAGTGGGTGGTGAACAGAGTGTCTCAGTTCGTGGCTCCAAAGGTAAAATGATTGAGGGTTCGGGTTCGGGTTTTAGGTTGAAGCTGGTTCTGGTCTTAACGTCTCCGTGTGTCTGTCCTCTCTCAGGCCATGAGGAAGATCTACAAGGCGTCTCAGAAGTATCCCGACTGGAAGAGGAAGCACAACCCGCTGCTGAAGCCGTGGATGTTCCCGGAGCAGAACTCGCTGCCGTGCATCGACGCGTCGGAGCTGACGAGGCAACGAGCCGACTCGCTGGAGAACATCGACGAGAGCGGACTGAGCGAGGAGAAGCACAGCGGAGACGAGGAGACCTGAACATCCACACACTGATTTACTGGTGGTTTGCTTCTTTGTTTGTTTGTTTGTCACACTGATCAGACTACACTTTAAAACAATAAAAAGTCTTCCTGTGTAGCTTAAATGATTCTTTTATGTTATTACACTCAAACTTTAACTTCAGATCCAGTTCAGGAACATCAGGTATGTCACTTTAAGAGCCAGATATTTCCCTCAGAAGTAAAAGCAGAGCTAAAAGAGAGTAAAGATTACACTTATATTCAGCAGGGGGACAGAAACACAATGAACTAATGAATGATAACAAGTTTAACTCTCTCATACTGATCATATTCTCTCCTCACAGTTTGTTCTCCTCATAAAAAGTGTTTCTACCAAACATTGAAGCACAGATGTGTTTAAAGCATCAATAATCAATAATCTGACTGATCAATAAATGTGATTAAAGCTTGATTCATGTTTCAGAGCAGAGAGACTAAACAGCTCCTATCACACAACATCATGTTTTACCTCAGACATGAAAATATAACATATAATAATGATGTAAATGTATTTAAAGGTAAAATGAGCAGAGCTTTGTGGAAGTGTGGGGTTTATTGTAGAACCATTAGAGCCATCAGTCTTCATCCTCATAACTACTATCTTATTAAAACTATTAACTATTCATTTCACTAAAACACATGGACATAGATACAGAGATCATCTGACCCAGAACAGCCAGAAATATGGACAAAATTAATCAAATTTCAGAGTAAAAGACATTTGGGGTTTTTACACCTTAGAGTAAACTTAAAGCTGAAGGTGAGTCAGCTGTGTTCGGGCTTTAATACAAACACTAGTGGACTTGTGTGTTTCCTGTTGAGAATCTGCCTCAGAAGAAATGTTTAGAGCGGCGTTCCCACATTAGTTTCTGTGAGTTATTAAATCACATCGTCTGCAAACATGATCACAGAGTGAAGGTTAAAGATCCAAACTAACAAACTGATCTTCTGTCATATAAAATGCAATAAATGATGGATGTTTGTTTCCTGTTGTTTCTGATGAGCAATAATAATGTAAGATATCATTAAAGACCAGCTACAGTAACTCTGGCAGAGTGAGCGGTCGTCTTCGTGTGTCGTCTGTGAGTCAGAGTTCAGAATAAATCATTTCAGTATTTCCTGTTTTCTGCTGATTCAGACATGGCATTTTTACTAAAATTTAAAAAATCAATTTATCATCATAGTAAATTTTCTGTCAATCAACTAATCGATTAATCAACTAATCACGACAGTAATGATTTAAAGAAGCTCAAAATTACACAAAAATGAATGTTCTAAGTTACTTTCCACCACTGGAAGTCAGAATGGGAGGAAAACCACATAGCAACCACTTAGCAACCATATACCAACCACATAGCAACCACATAGTAACCACTTAGCAACCGTATACCAACCACATAGCAACCACATAGCAACCACTTAGCAACCATATACCAACCACATAGCAACCACATAGCAACCACTTAGCAACCGTATACCAACCACATAGTAACCACATAGCAACCACTTAGCAACCGTATACCAACCACATAGTAACCACATAGCAACCACATAGTAACCACATAGTAACCACATAGCAACCACTTTGCAACCACATAGCAACCACATAGCAACCACCTGAGCGGTGATGACCTCCTCTGTGACAGGAAACTTCTGAAATGTTGAAAACATAATTTAATCGTTTGAGATTTTTATATAAACTCTTCTGTTTTTTGTTTTTTTTTAACTTTTTTAATTTTATCCTTGTAAAGTTTGAAGCTTAACGTTGATCTGTGTGATTTGACTGTTGGAGGTTGTCTTTAGGTTTGATGTGAACCTGCAGCGTCACCCAGAGGACAAACACCATCATTACAGCCTCAAATTTAATAAGAGCAAAAACATGAAGAGAAGCTTCAAACATCAGTGTTTCAAAGTGTTTCACAAGTAGAAGATAAAACAGACATAAAAACATAAACATCAATGAGGAAAGGCTCTCTGGTTGCTCAGGAACAGAGTATTAACCTCTTAATGCTGCCTCATCCTAAGCACTGATTGGCTGGTGTGTGGTGACGTCAGAAGCAGGAGGAGCTCCCGGTCGTAGCTCTGAGATGCACGTGCAGGTCAGGAAATGACGTAAACGGACCGGATATGGTTTGTTATTTGTGTTATTACGTTACGTGTTGGACTAAATACATGTTGACATATTGAGGAAAGTATTCCTGTTAGAAGGAAACGGATTTCATATTTCAGCAGAATGGATATTTGGCGAGCTGTAGATAAAGTCCTGAGTCATAAGATGATCGTTGTGGATAAAGGGAAGACTTTGAAGGTATGTAGCATTATAGCTGTTAGCTTACTTTAGCTGAGTGGCTAGCCGAGCTAACCGCTAATACTAGCTGTTAGCTTACTTTAGCTGAGTGGCTAGCCGAGCTAACCGCTAATACTATTACTGCTGTGAGCAACCATATAAGTCGTGAGTGGTCTTGAATGAATCAGGACAATCTAAGCTTTCTAACAATATACGGCATGAATATATATATATTTAAGGGTTGCTGTTTAAAACATTCAGAAGAGCTTGTGGCTACCTCCTAACTTCCGGTCCGTCCCGTAGGCGGAACAGCGTGTTTTAGGTTTTAAGAAGGTCTGAAGTGAAGCAGGAACTTTCTTTTATACAGTCTATGAGCAGGAAGAGATCAGGAAGAGCTTTAAAACAATAAAATGTTAAACTCTCTCCTGAAACATGCTGTGAGTCTAACGAAGCTAAAGCAGGTCTAATGTGATCCAGATTCTGTTTAGACTCAGGCAGGTTAATAATCAGCTGATCAGACTGAACACCTGAAACTTCCACAGACCAGCAGGGGGCAGCACAGACCAGCACAGACCAGCAGGGGGCAGCAGAGACTAGAAGTTAAAACTCACTACGACCATCACTGTGTTGTTTCAGATCTTATCAGTAAAGTTTTCTGTCAGATTTCTGTCTCTGATGTTTCTGTATGAATGAATCTCAACATGTTATAAGATTATTTAGGATAAAATCAGGTTTGTGTTAATAAATGCTTTAAAGATGTCTTTAATTATTGTATTATATTGTTTATAGTTCACAGTCACTAAGAAACAAACATCCTGTTATAATCCCCCCAAAACAAATTCAATCTACATTCAGTATATTGGAAATAATCACCTTTTATTTACCAGGGACTCTGTTTTGTGGCATTGAAGGGGTTAAAAGTGTGAAATGAATGAAATCAATGGTTTGGATCAATAGAGGAGAAGAGGATTAGAAGATGCAAAAAAAACTGGAAGAAAATTCTCAGATCTGCTTTTTTATGGCGTCAAACACGTTGGACACTTCAGTGTGGTAAATAATTTTCTGGAAGGAGTCACACAGGATCGGGTTTGGAATTCAAACATATGTGAAAATGATGAACCTGTACTAATGTTCAAGGCTCTGTTAAAACCAGTATGAGACAGTCACAACATGAAAATCAGAATCAGACACAAAGGTTAAACTCACAAAACGTCATCAGTTTAAATCTCTAAATGAGTTTTTAAACCTGATCTAATCTGTTAAATACATCACAGTCACATATTAAACTATTAAAATATTAAAATATTAAACCTGAAATATGAGAATAAAACTTAAGCAGCTGAAATAAACCTTCAGTCACATTGATTCTGTTTCATTATTTATATTTAAAACAGTTTTAAATGAAAAAGTATAAAATCATAAACATTAAGTAGAAAATCATAATGAATCATTTTTGACCACATGGTGGCGCTATCACTGACTCAGTATGACTGATACACAGTCTGCAGTGTTATCAATCAATCAATCTTTATTTATAAAGCTCCAAATCACAACAGAGTCATGTGAAGGCTCTTTACACATAGAGCCCTAACCCTCAGAACCAGACTCAGAGTGGGAGAACATCTTTTAACAGGAAGAACCCTCAGAACCAGACTCAGAGTGGGAGAACATCTTTTAACAGGAAGAACCCTCAGAACCAGACTCAGAGTGGGAGAACATCTTTTAACAGGAAGAACCCTCAGAACCAGACTCAGAGTGGGAGAACATCTTTTAACAGGAAGAACCCTCAGAACCAGACTCAGAGTGGGAGAACATCTGCCTGGACCGGTTGGAGTAGAGAGGAGAGAGAGGAAGGAGAGGAAGGAGAGGAGAGAGGAAGGAGAGGAAGGAGAGGAAGGAGAGGAGAGAGGAAGGAGAGGAAGGAGAGGAAGGAGAGGAGAGAGAGAGGAAGGACAGAAGAGAGAGGAGGAGAGGAGAGAGAGAGGAAGGAGAGGAGAGAGAGGAAGGAGAGGAAGGAGAGGAGAGAGAAGCACATTGAAGGTCCAGGACTGGAATCAGTCATCCGGACGTCTCCAGGCCCAGATTACCTGTGAGACCAGAAAGCCCAGACAACTCCGGGGAAGATGTTTAGCTTATTGATGCATTAATAGAACATGAATGTTAATGGATATAGATGGATGGATAGAGAGAGAGGGAGGGAGGAGGAGAGAGGATAGATGGATGGATAGAGAGAGAGAGAGGGAGGAGGAGAGAGGATAGATGGATGGATAGAGAGAGAGAGAGGGAGGAGGAGAGAGGATAGATGGATGGATAGAGAGAGAGAGGGAGGAGGAGAGAGGGAGGAGGAGAGAGGATAGATGGATGGATAGAGAGAGAGAGGGAGGAGGAGAGAGGATAGATGGATGGATAGAGAGAGAGAGGGAGGAGGAGAGAGGAGCCCAGTGCATCATGGGAGTCCCCCGGCAGTCTAAGCCTATAGCAGCATAAACTAGGAGCTGGAACCCCAACTAGAAGCTTTATCACAAAGGAACGTTTGAAGCCTCTTAAACGTAGAGAGGGTGTTTATTCATATTTCATGATTCTCAAATAAGCTTTTTTTGTGATTTGTGTGAAAATGATTGAATATCTTTCTGATGTTTGTTTGATGTATAAATTATAACGTGAAGAGAAGCAGAATATTAATAAGTGTTTGGTGCTTGGTGAAGACTCTCTGAGCACGTTGAGTTCCTGAGCTTGTTGTTCCTGCTCTGATAAGGAAAACTTTATGTGCGACTGCATCCTAAAAATGCAGCTGTGCTCCGGCTCCTCTCAGCAGAGTATTGTCTCAGGCGCTTCCTGTTTCCTGTCTGCACGGCTCTGATTGTTGTTTGGGCAGCGAGGAGGAAGAGGACAAGCTGTTCACTTCCTTACTACTGCAGGAGCAAGCTGCTGTCTGCTGCTGAACATCATCATCATCATCACACATGAAGATTCATCCGCCGCAGAACATAGTCCCCATCAACACACTGCTGCTGAACATCACCATCATCATCACACATGAAGATTCATCCGCCGCAGAACATAGTCCCACAAACACACTGCTGTCTGCTGCTGAACATCACCATCATCATCACACATGAAGATTCATCCGCCGCAGAACATAGTCCCACAAACACACTGCTTCCTCCTGCTGCTGAACATCACCATCATCATCACACATGAGGATTCATCCGCCGCAGAACATGGGCTGTGTCCGAAATCACTCACTCATTCACTACTCCCTACTCACTATATAGTGAATTCAATATAGTGGACTATATAGTGGACTCAACGGCGGAACGTCTCGGACACGCTCGGACACTACTCCGCTCGTTGCAATGCATGATGGGATATCTTGCTCCGGTTAGTGACCATCGGATGCTCACTACATTCCGCGGTGGATTGTGGGATAGATTCAGTGCACTATATAGGGAACATTAATAATCACTAAACATTCGGACACCACTACAAAATGGCGTGGTCACTATATAGTGCACTATATAGTGGTTAGGGGGTGATTTCGGACACAGCCATGGTCCCACAAACACACTGCTGCTGCTGAACATCACCATCATCATCAGACATGTGGATTCATCCGCCTTCGTTCCTCCTCTCACTAAAAACTACATCAGCAGCTGTTTTAGGAAATCACTCTTTTTTTCCAAGATATGAAACTTTTTTTATAATATTTATTGTGATCAGCTGTTACCATGGATACCGCTCCTCCTCCTCCTCCTCCTCCTCCTCCCCCTCCTCCTCCTCCTCCTCAGTGGTTGCATTCACACTGCAGTAAAGATATTAATATTAACATCCAACAGTTAAACTACATCCAGACCATAATACCTAAACACACAACGTCAGCTCATCTAAACATGAAACTTAAAGAGGAATAATATTAATTATTTATTTATTTTATTGGAAAAAAACATCTGAAGCTTTTTTGAGATATAAAAAAATATGAATGAGCTCAGAGAGACAGACAAATGTTCTCTCTTTCTTTAACAAACACACTAGAGTCACATAAACACAACCAGCTCATCTTGTAGGATTATATTTTATTTCTTAGAACAGTTTCCACTAATTTCACTCATAAAAACTGGTTCATGAACTTTTTATAAAAATTAGGGATTTTATTTTTTGGGTTACCGGAAGCAGTTCATGCTGTGTTTTGGTTTAAGGGTTTTATTGTGAAAAGCTAACCGGAAGCTGCAGCAGCGTTATTTCGAGTAACTTGAATTTCAGCTTTCAGCAGCAGAGCGGAGTCTCTGAGACCTGCGACTGGTTCCCACAGACCGGACCACACTAAACCAGGACTAAACCAGGACCAGGACTAAACCAGGACCAGGACCAGGACTAAACCAGGACCAGGACTAAACCAGGACCAGGACTAAACCAGGACTAGACTGGACCAGGATCAGAGGTGAGACACTGAAAGTCTGGGAACAGATTTAATGTGAAGTCCTGCAGGAAGCGGCTCATCCTGCTGCTTGTCTCTGTGTGAGCGGCTCCACTTTACCTTCCATACAACTACTGGTTACACTGGTTATAATATTTATACTGGTTACACTGGTTATAATGGTTACACTGGTTATAATATTTATACTGGTTATAATGGTTATAATGGTTTATATATCTTTTACCTTAAACTTTCTTAAAGGTGCATACTCATAGTTTTTAGGTTAAAAATAACTAATAGTCCTTATGTTCATGTGTCATTTAAACAATATAACTTTTAGAAATAGAAATGAATGCATATTACCCTGACCAACCCTACACTATATCTATCATATATATCATATGTATATATATATATATGTATATTTATAGTGCAGTGTGAGGACTGAGGGACTGTCAGTGACGCACAGAGGAAGTTTTGGCGCTCAGTGAAGCACAGACGGATCTTTATGAATCAGAATGAGTCAAAGAGAATGAAACACAGTTTATATTCTAACATGGTTCATCTACTGACTGCTTTAAGACTCTGATGATGAGCTGGGAACTGTTTCTTTACTGGTTTCACTGGTGATGATGATGATGATGAAGATGGTGGTGATGATGGTCATGATGATGATGATGGTGGTGATGGTGATGATGATGGTGAGGATGATGATGGTGAGGATGATGATGGTGATGATGATGATGATAGTGATAGTGATGGTGGTGATGATGATGATGATGATGATGGTGGTGATGATGGTGATGATGATGGTGAGGATGATGATGGTGAGGATGATGATGGTGATGATGATGATGATAGTGATAGTGATGGTGGTGATGATGGTGGTGATGATGATGGTGATGATGGTGGTGATGATGGTGATGGTGATGATGATGATGATGATGGTGATGATGATGGTGATGATGGTGGTGATGATGATGATGATGGTGGTGATGGTGATGATGATGATGGTGATGGTGATGATGGTGATGATGATGGTGATGATGATGATGATGATGGTGATGATGGTGGTGATGGTGATGATGATGATGGTGATGGTGATGGTGATGGTGGTGATGATGATGGTGATGATGGTGATGATGGTGATGATGATGATGGTGGTGATGATGATGGTGATGATGATGATGGTGGTGATGATGATGATGGTGATGATGATGATGATGGTGGTGGTGATGGTGATGGTGATGGTGATGATGATGATGGTGATGATGATGGTGATGATGGTGGTGATGATGGTGATTATGATGGTGATGGTGATGATGATGATGATGATGATGGTGATGATGGTGGTGATGATGGTGATGATGATGGTGATGATGATGATGATGATGGTGGTGATGATGATGGTGATGATGGTGATGATGATGGTGATGATGATGATGATGATGGTGATGATGATGGTGATGATGATGGTGATGATGATGTAATGGGCATTTCACTGTTGTCTGATGGCTTTAGTTGATTGATGAAATAATCATCAGATGGATGGTTAGGGTTAGTCTGGAGTCTCTGGCTCCTGAACATCAGATACAATAACTTAACATCTTCTTCCTCCATATCATCTTCTCATCTTCTCATCTTCTCATCTTTGACTCTAAACATTTATTTGCTGCAGAGCTGCAAACAGGAAGTGATGCTAACATACAGTCAGAGCAGAGTTCAACCAGCTTCAACCAGCTGATCTAGAAACAGTCTTAATGAGCATCACTTCATTCTGGACTAAACTGCTATTGGTCCTTTCTGGTACGCTGACCTGCAGCTGTGTGTGTGTGTGTGTGTGTGTGTGTGTGTGTGTGTGTGTGTGTGTGTGTGTGTGTGTGTGTGTGTGTTGTGGAGGTTCAGTACTTTGCTGCAGTTTCTTCTTCATGTGTTTTTACTGTTAAAGTGAAACTTTCTCACAATGTCTGCAGTGTAACGACATCATGGTCAGCTGATTACAACAGCTGTTACATCACAGTTCACACACACACACACACACACACACACACACACACACACACACACACACACACATGCCATCCTGTATGGAACAGGAACAGTAACAGGAAGTTGGACCAACATGTCTTCCTCTTGAGAAACTCCCACACACAAACCGCCGTGATATCATCACCATCCGCAGCTTCATGTTATATAAACAAGACGTCTTCGTCATCGTCTTCATCTTCATCATCGTCTTCATCAGTCCTTCTCCTCTGGGAGCAGGCTGCTGCATGTTTACATTTAACCCAAAAGCTGCTCTGAGGTCAGATATAAAGGTCTGATCCACATTCTAATATCAACAGATGTTTTTATAATCACACATCTGCCTCTGAACATGTTTTCACCTTGTTAACAGTATCTGGATTGGTTGATTGGTTGATTGGTTGGTTGATTGATTGATTGGTTGATTGGTTGATTGGTTGGTTGGTTGGTTGATTGATTGATTGGTTGATTGATTGGTTGGTTGATTGGTTGATTGGTTGGTTGGCCCTCAGTCTGTCATTATTCCAATCTACACACAGTATCCCATAATAACAAAGCCAAAAAGGTTTTTTAGAAATTTTTGCAAATGTATTAAAAATAAAGAACTGAAATATCTCATGTTCATCAGTGTTCTCTACCTTTACTGTGAAAAGTCTGGACTGAGCTCAGGTGCTTCCTGTTTGATCCTTGAGATGTTTCTATAAGTCGATCAGCTGTAGTAGATTCAGCTGATTGGACTGATGAGTAAAGGCTCAGCTGTCTGTAAGATCAGAGCAGAAACCAGGAAGTCATCATTTAATCACCTGTAGACCTCAGAGACCGGATCGTATGGAGGAGCAGATCTGAGGAAGAGCTCAGTGGTCTCCATCATTAGAACATTAGAAGAGCTCAGTGGTCTCCATCATTAGAACATTAGAAGAGCTCAGTGGTCTCCATCATTAGAACATTAGAAGAGCTCAGTGGTCTCCATCATTGGAACATTAGAAGAGCTCAGTGGTCTCCATCATTGGTGAATGGAAGAAGTTTGGAAGCAGCAGGACTCTTCTAGAGCTGATCCATCAGAGGAGAAGAGCCTCGGTCAAAGAAGAGACCAAGAACCTGATGGTCAGTCTGACAGAGACCTGAGCCCAGACCTGAGCCCAGACCTGAGCCCAGACCTGAACCCAGACCTGAGCCCAGACCTGAACCCAGACCTGACCTGTGTGAAGCCTGTAGGAGCCTCAATAAGTAGTGAGTAAAGGAAGGCACTGATGAACACGAGATATTACAGGTTTTTATTTTTAATGAATTTTCTATAAAACCTTTTTCTCTTTGTCATTATGACATATTATGTGTAGAAAAACAAACACACACACACACACACACACCTGTTTTTACTACCTGGTGGGGACCCTGACTGGGGTCCAGCCTTTCTAAAGGGTCTACAGACGTAATTTTAACTCCTAAATTCATCATAATTCTGTTTGAACAAAAAAATGACTTTAAATATCAAAAACTCACATAAATTTGAAACCTGAATTTTGCCCCCCCCCCCCTCGTTGGGACCCGTAATGCTAACGTCTATTAGCATACAGTTGACATCACTGTTAGCCACAGTACAATTCATATTCAGTATTTGAACAAATGTTGGATTGAAAACAGGGGGCTAATCGCTAAGCTAATATGCTAATACGAAGCTAACATGCTAATATACACACTTACACACTTTGTCTGGAAAAGGTCCCCACACTGCAGTGCCGTGTGTGACCTCTGGGGTTCACACACACAGTCAGGAAAACCAACCTTGTGGGGACCAGGCCTATCAGGAGGCTGTTTGCTATTGATTCCAATGCTCGTTCCCATGGAAACCAGGAGTCGGTCCCCACAGGGTTGGTAATATGTCAGGTTGCGGTCCCCACTAGGATAGAAAAACACACACACACACACTCTGCTGCACATCTAAAGCAGCCCAGATGCATTCTGGGAGTTGTAGTTAACGTCTCTCCTTCAGATTTTTTATTTAAATCTGAGAATCTCTGTTTCCTCTGTTCCCACATCTCCCAGTGTTCCCAGTCTTTCTCAGTGTGTCCCAGCCCAGTGTGTCCCAGTGTGTCCCAGTGTGTCCCAGTCTTTCTCAGTGTGTCCCAGTATGTCTCAGTGTGTCCCAGTATGTCTCAGCGTGCCCCAGTCTGTCCCAGTGTGTCCCAGCATGTCTCAGTGTGTCCCAGTATGTCCCAGTATGTCCCAGTATGTCCCAGTGTGTCCCAGTATGTCCCAGTGTGTCCCAGCATGTCCCAGTGTGTCCCAGTATGTCCCAGTATGTCCCAGTATGTCCCAGTGTGTCCCAGTATGTCCCAGTATGTCTCAGCGTGCCCCAGTGTGTCCCAGTATGTCCCAGTGTGTCCCAGTATGTCCCAGTATGTGGTTCCAGTCACAGCTCAGGAACAATGAACCTTCTGTGTGTCACAATAGAGCCTCACTGTTATTCTACTGCTCGCTCGCCCACCATCTCTCTCTCTCTCCTCTCTCTCTTTCATTTGTCATTCCTCTTCCTCTCCTCCCTCTCTTCTTCCTCTCTTCTTCTCTACTCTCCTTCCTCTCCTTCTCTACTCTTCTCCCTCTCTTCTTCTCTACTCTTCTTCTCTACTCTTCTTCCTCTCTTCTTCCTCTCCTCCCTCTCTCCTTCCTCTCCTCTTATCTACTCTTCTCCCTCTCGTCCCTCTCTTCTTCTCTACTCTTCTTCCTCTCCTCCCTCTTCTTCTCTACTCTCCTCCCTCTCTCCTTCCTCTCTTCTTCTCTACTCTTCTTCTCTACTCTTCTTCTCTACTCTTCTTCCTCTCTTCTTCCTCTCCTCCCTCTCTCCTTCCTCTCCTCTTATCTACTCTCCTCCCTCTCTCCTTCCTCTCTTCTTCTCTACTCTTCTTCCTCTCCTCTTCCTCTCTTCTTCCTCTCCTCCCTCTTCTTCTCTACTCTTCTTCCTCTCCTCTTCTCTACTCTTCTTCCTCTCCTCCCTCTCTCCTTCCTCTCTTCTTTTCTTCAGACACACTTACAGTCATGTTGTCTGGCTTTGATTGACAGGTCTGTCAGCCAATCACGTTCCTCTGTGTGTGATTCAGAGAGGAAGTGAGTTTAACATCAATCAGCTGTTTTTAGTTTAATGTAAGAAGTGAATAAAGAGAGCTGCTCATGAAGACATTTACACACAATAACTGATATTATGTTTATAAAAGGCTTGATGAAGTATTGCTTTATGTTATAGTTTCCATGCACACTGACACACAGCTGATGGCAGTTTGATCAGAGGCTGATTTATACACACATTAAATTAACTGTTCAAATCTGATCATTGGGTTAACTGAGCTACGATGATTCATAGATTACTAAATTAATCACCAACTCATTCAACTTCTGTTTCAGCTTTGTGCCGACCTTCATACCTGCTCTTTATCTTTTTATCTTTTTATCTTTCCACTCAGATCTGCAATCTGTGGATGTTCTATGTGTTTGTGTTTTGTGTTGGAGGTAATTTATTTATCAGTTTGAGTCCAAGACAAATTTCCCCGAGCAGATAATAAAGTATATCGTAGCGTATTGTGATGTATCTTTCATATCATATCATACCTTATTGTTTCTTATCGTATCGTAATATTTTCTGCTTTCTTTCGCCTCTGACAGTAAACTGAATATCTGACACATTTAAAAACGTCTTGTTGGACTTTTAGAAACATTGATCCTGATTTTATCAACCAGACAGTTAATCAGGAAGCTCAGAGACAGATTTATTTTAATTATTTACCCGAACAGATCTGCTGCTTGTTATTGATTGACTGCTAGTACCTGGTGAAGTTTCTTTTTTTTTTAAAGTATATTTTTTGGGGGCTTTTTGCCTTTATTGTATAGATTAGTAGAGATAGACAAGAAACTGGAGGCAGAGATAGGACCACTCGGTGCGGGATTTGAACCGGGGTCGTCTGCAGCGAGGAGCCTCTACACACGGGGCGGGTGCTCTACTCACTGAGCCATGCTCAAACCCAACTGGTGAAGTTTCAATATGAAGTTGTTCCTGTTTCTGGTGGTCTGTTCAGAGGAAGCTGAACTGAAACTCAGATTCTCACAGCTTCAAA
>JAJDFG010000337.1:47500-92500 GCA_021039105.1 Scomber colias
CTGACTGGTGCATTAAAACGTGCAGGTGGACGAGTGTTTCTCGTGTGTGTGTGTGTGTGTTTGTGTGTTTGTGTGTGTGTGTGTGTTTGTGTGTGTGTGTGTTTGTGTGCATGTGCGTGTGTCTGTGTGTGTGTTTATGTGTGTGTGTGTGTGTGTGTTTATGTGTGTGTGTGTGTGTGTGTTTGTGTGTCGCTCACACGCAGCAGATCTCAGAACAGAAGCAGCTGAAGTCTGGAGGAGGAAAAAGGTCGACAGGAGGAAGCTGCTGTGACTCACTTCCTCCTCCTCCTTTGTCTTCACGCTGGACGCTGACCCGAGTGTGTGTGTGTGTGTGTGTGTGTGTGTGTGTCTGCGTGTGTGTGTGTCTGCGTGTGTGTGTGTGTGTCTGCGTGTGTGTGTGTGGTTATTTTTACTCTGCGGTTACAGTTGGGTGTCGTCAGATTTTCTAGTGATTCTTTTATTTCCTCTCTTCCTTTTTTCTTGATTTTTTTTTCATCCCTTCTTCTTCTTCTTCTTTCTTTGTCTCCATCTTTTCCTCCAGCTGTTCGTTCTCTCCTTTAAACAGATCAGCTGACTCACAAACACAAAACATTTCTGCAGAAAACTATCTTTTGTCTTTTTTACAGAATTCAGTTTTTTTATGAAGCAAAACTTTTTAATTTTACAGCTGGAAGTTTTTTAATGGAGATGATTTAACTCAATGTGAACATGAGGCGAAGCAGAACTTTCACACACACACACACGTACACACACACACGCACGTACACACACACGCACGTACACACACACACACACACATACATGTACACACACACACATACATGTACGCACACACAGACACACACACACACATACACACACACACACACACATACACACATACACACACAAACACACACACATGTACGCACACACAGACACGCACACACAGACACACGCACGTACACACACACACACGCACACACACAATTGAGACATAAAACGTAATGCATTCCAACCATTTCAGGAAATCTACAGATACACAAACACACACACTGTTTCACAAGGTCATACACACACACACACACACACCACACACACCACACACACACACACACACACACACACACACTCTCACACACACACACACACAGGATATAGGGAGTGCCTGCTGCTGAGGTGAAGCATGTCGCCTTGGGCTGCAGGGTGGAGGTCTTTCAAAGAAACAACAGTGTGTGTGTGTGTGTGTGTGTGTGTGTGTGTGTACGTGTGTGTGTGTGTTTGTGTGTGTCTCTCTCTATGTGTGTGTGTGTACGTGTGTGTGTGTTTAAGAGAACTAAAGTTGAACATTGACAGTTTCTTTGTCATATGGCTGAGCTACCTTTTCCTTCTCTTCCTTTTTCCTGCTCTAACAGAACAGTAGATATTTTATAAGAACTGTTTCTGAGAAGAGTTTCCTGCTGAACTTCGACACGACTCGACTGAAACATGTTTGAGTTTAGTTAAAGTCAATATTTCCCTAAAAGACACTTTGAGTTCGAGTCAGAGGTGAACGCCGTCGCTCCTCAGAGTAACGATGAAAACATGGATAAGTTCACTGTACATGAATGTGAGCCGAGGTTCAGGACGGTTCTGCTTCCTGCTTCCTGTCACGTGTCTGATCACATGACAGCACATTGTTGGCTTTGTGGCCGCCGGTCCGCTGGCGTCTGTGCAGAGGTCAGAGGTCAGAGTTCATCCTGGTGCAGACGCGGCTGTGTCCGGCCGATGACATCATGCTTTGTTCTGTTTCTGTGGTTTTGGTTGGCTGGGAGGGGATGGGGGGGCTGGGAGGGGGGGGGGGGGTGAAAGGTCACAGTGACGCAGGCAGCGGCCCGCCTCGTAGACTGTGTGCAGGGTAGAACAACTTCACAGAAACTGTCTGTAGTTAGTTTCACCACTACTGTTGCTATGGTTACCTGCACTTTAATACAACTTAAAGTGATCAGAGGTTTAATAACTGATGATGATTGTTTGGTTGATAACATGAGGATCAGAGATATTGAGTTTCCTGTCAGAAAACAGCTCTACTGTATTCTCTATTATCACTAACAAGGATCTGCTCTTATTGTTTCTCTATAACTTTACTCTTCATAGATTTAGATGAAGTGATTCATAAAGAAAATACGATGCTGAAATAAGCAGGAAGAAGATTGTCATGTATTACTCTAATTAACAAGCAGCAGCTGTAAAGTCATAAATATCTGATGAAGTATCAGAGATAATAAGAGTTGGTAAGATGATGAATCCATAAATGAGTTAAACTGGTTATAAAAGCAGCATCAGGATAAATTCAGACCTCCGCAGCAAGACATCATGGAGGTTACACCTTCAGACCTCCGCAGCAAGACATCATGGAGGTTACGCCTTCAGACCTCCGCAGCAAGACATCATGGAGGTTACGCCTTCAGACCTCCGCAGCAAGACATCATGGAGGTTACGCCTTCAGACCTCCGCAGCAAGACATCATGGAGGTTACGACTCAATGCAGCAAGACATCATGGAGGTTACGCCTTCAGACCTCCGCAGCAAGACATCATGGAGGTTACGCCTTCAGACCTCCGCAGCAAGACATCATGGACGTTACGACTCAATATCATTAATATATTAATACAAGATTACATTTAGTATTTCTGTTGCTTTTATATCATTTAAATCACATTTAAACCAGTTTTACCAAAAGTCAGACTGAATGCTGCTGAAAATGTCAAATGGTGTAACCACAAAAGAATGATAGATATTAAATATGTGATCAGCTACAGTGTGTTTAAGTGGACTTATACTAATAATGACTTCATTTAAAACATGTAAATGGTTTTTATGGTTACACCACTTAGACCATTTTTACCATAATCCTCTAATATATTCTCTCTAAATGGATTAAAAGCAGAAATTTGATGAATGTGTGAAGTTATTCATTCGTTTATTTTCACATTTTAACCCTTTAAATTTAAACTAAACCTCATGGACACAAAGAAACGTCACTGACCCGTAAAACTAACAGGCTCACTGAAAGGAGGATCCACAGAGTGTTTGGACAGATAATGAGTCAGTCATCCATCTTTCTGTTTCACTGCTCAGTATTTATCACTGCAGTTATTTTCTGTTGCTGTAATACTGATGATTGTTCATTGTTCTGCTTTTATGTGAAATGAAAATCCTCATTCATAGATTTTTGGGGCATTTGGAGATGAAAACATAAGTTATCATCAGTTATCAGATACTGAGCTCGTTAGGAAACTGTGATTTTTTTACTTATTGAACACGTTTGCTTTTATTTTGAAGTGATGTTTGTGTTCATCTGATGAAGGGAAGTCCAACCTTTTGTTTTTGTCTCCAGAAACTCCTAAAAGAGAAACATCTTCACCAGACTTCATGTTTAAATGATGGCCGATGGGAACGTCTTCAGTATAGGATCAGAGTTATTACAGTTTATCTTCAGGGGAACATGAATGTGACCAGATCAAAGCAGTCATTGTTGAGATATTCCAGTCTGAAGCTGTGATATACTTGTGTTTTATACCTTTTGTATTTTGTTGGTCTCCTGCAGATGGACAGCGGCTGTGGCTCCCAGCTGTAGGTCAGGGATGGCCTCGCTGCTTCCTGGATGTGGAGGAGACGAAGCCCGATCCAGAGCTCATGTTGGTCGTCATGGCCTCGCTGGATGGAAGCACGCCGACTGAGACGCTGCTGGCAGCCATCCATCTGGAGAGGTCAGCACTTTTACTTCTGTGGGATTTTATTTCAGTGAGCATCACAGATCAGTGCCAGGATGCATGTGTGGTTGTTTCAGAGGGTCAGCAGATACATGGAGATGATTAACGGGAGAGGAAAGAAGAAAAACAAGTTCTGATACACTAATGTGTTTTACTGTAATCTTTGATTTTTGCTGAACTATTAAATTAGCAGTTATGTGAAGAGGTTGATGCTTTTACATGTCGTGGTTATATTGTGTTGACAGTCTGATGGCTCTGATGGGTTGAGGGATAAACATGCGATCGGCCTCAGATTGAAACTATCAGCTGTCCTGATGTTCACTGTTTAGAGACAAAATGTTTCTCTTTCTTTTCATTAATACTCACATGTTGACTGTCAGTAATCCGCTCCTGTTCTTTTGCTGCTGCTACTGTATTGCTTGTTTCCTTAAATATAAACTCATCACCTGCATGTATTCATTCATATTTCTAACTCCTTTGGGGAGAAGTAGGAGGACTGAGCCCTTTGTTTCTCCTGTTGCCATGGTGACTCATGTTATCTGTGCTCCATTGATGAGGGCTTGGTATCTCCTCATGAATGAGCTTCACTCAGAGTTACTTTGACTCAGAGTTGATTGAATTAAATGTTATCAGCTGTTCTGAAACTGAAAACTCTGAGTTTGACAGCTCAGAGTTAGTCAATCTAGAGTTAAGGTTTTAACTCAGACTTAGTTAAACCTGCTTCCTGAAACAGGCTCCAGATGTTCACTGTTTAGTTTAAAGTAGAAACATCATCACAGCTGTTCCTCTCTGTCCTCACTGCAGGTACCTGGACTCCTTCCGTAGAGCCGGTCTCCTATTGGCTAGAGACTTCACACACCTGGATCATGACGCCTTGGTCAGCCTGGGAATAACCGCCACCGGACACAGGAAGAGAATCCTACGATTGGTCAGTTACATTCAGAGGACAGAAGTTCAAAGAGCCAATCAGAAAGCAGACCTCCCACGTGACCGCTGTCAGTCGGTGACGGAGCGAGGTCACAGCGCCGTACCAGGACCCGAACACTTCGAGGCGTTAAGGAACAGCTCGGCGCCGAACCTCGCCGCCATGCTGACCAACGCTGAGTCTAAGAGAACTGTGATGAAGCCGGTTCCCAAACCCAGAACCGTCTTCAACCGCCGCCGGACCACACCGGTCCACTTCTGCCCCACCCCCGACCCTGCACCGCCGCTGCCCAGGAGGCTCTCCCAGGAGTCTGTTTCTGGAATCTGTTTAACTGCTATAGAGGGTCTGAGCTCAGGAGACACGCTGGCGCCTGCCAACAGGTTGACCTCTGACCTCAACCAGAAGCCGGCCAACCGCAGAGCGAACCAGGACAAGCTGCGGGCGAGTCGCAGCTTGTCTCTAACGGACTCTGGTGGGTTGCTGCCTCCCGTTCCCCCGAGGCTGAACCGCGGAGTCTCTCCCGCCACATTCCAGGGTTCCCCACCCTCCTCGTCTTCTTCTTCACCCATACGGACAGACCAGAACCAGACACCTCCTGTGTCTTCATTGACTTCCTCTCCCGGTAGTCTTGACAACGGGAGGCTCTCCGGTTCCTCTCCGTTGGGTTCACCCAGGGGAGGTGGGATGGAGATGGTCTCTAATGAGATCTACTGGGGCACTTTGCCTGGGTCTACTGCCCCCAGTGGAGGGAGGAGTTACTGCAGCCAGCAGTCAGCTCCTCCCACTCCTCCCAGACAAACTCCTCACAGGAACCTGGAGAGGAACAGGTACCAGACCAGGGCCCAGTTTGTTTTTTAGATTTTCTGGATAAAGTTTTCATTCATCCTGTCAGCCTGAATAAAACCTACCGACTCTCTCCACATCTATAATCTCTCCGTCTGTATATCTCTATCTTAGTCTCTCTCTAAGTTTGGACACAGCTTCCTTTTCTCTTGAATGACAAAGTGTGTCCAAACTTTGACTGGAACTGTACGTCTATCTTTATATATCTATGTCTTTCCCCCTCTCCTCGTTTATTCCATCCATCCATTAATGGGAACAACCACACTATAGATCTCAGATGTGAACCATATTTATCTGATTCCAGTCACACTGTTGGTTTGTAACAAGTGACTGTTGATTAATTGGCCATTTGTCAATTAATGTTCTTGTTGAAAACCAAAAACAGACCAGCCAGTCAGGACAGATAGAATCCTTTTATAAATCCCATTTCTTCTCTTTTCCGGGTCCAAGCTATGGTTTCGGATCGTGACTCATATTACAGACTAAACTGATTTCTGGACATTGTTGATTGTTTCTTGTATTTGTGTGTTTTCAGTGGCAGCACTTTAAGTAACAACTCTTCAGGTTCAGCCAGAGGTGAGTCCAGCTGTGACTCTGACTACTAACGCTCATATTAACACAAAGCTGTATTGATTAGTTGATCGGTTGATTGGTAGAAAATGTATCTGCAACTCTTTTGATAATTGGATAATTGTTATAGTTATACTTCACTTCAGATATACCAAATATTCACTGGTTCTAGCTTCTTAAATGTCAGGATTTCATGCTTTTCTTATCCTATAGGAGAATAAAGTGAATATTTTTGGATTTGGACTGCTGGTTGAATCAAAGGAGCAATTTGAATTCATTATCTTGGGTGGTTTTAACTTTTTAAAAACATTATAAAGACTAATCTGTAGTTGGTGCTCTATTTAAAGGCTCAATATGTAACTTCAAACTCTTAGAAATCAGTCATTTTACAGTTGAAACATCAGTATTTTTAGCAGCTTATGGTAAAAACCTCCTGAACACTGAAGGAATCCTGCTGACTGTGACAACGGCAGCAATCGATGTTTAACGATGAAGACATGATCCAACACTGCTTACTGACATCATCATCATCAGACTCTCTAAAATCGGAGGTTTAATATCTGAGTTCAGGGTTAGATCAGGTTTAACACCTCAGCTTGTTCTGCTCACAGCTTCCACAGACGACCCCGAGGAGGAGATCAGCCCTTACTGTGAAACTGTTTTCCAATCCAGAAGGCCTCCTCAGATCTGTGAGGTGAGACGTTCAGCGCGTTATTACATCATCTGTGTGTTCACAAGAACTTCCTCATCATGTTCATATTTATCCTTCATGTTTGTCCAGAGTGAAAGAAACCGACTGGAAGGAACAAAGCGGGAGGACGAGAGACACCTAGAGGATCATGGGTAAGGGTTTAAAAAGAATAAGAGAAGAACATGAAGCCAGTTCTGTCACATAAGATCATGCGATACGGTTAAAAGTTCCAGAGCAGATATTAAAGGGTTAAAAGCTAATGTTGGTTATTAATGTATAAAATCTGTGTTTGTGAATATCAAAGTTATTTTTGTCTTTTCAGGAGTCACAAGTTTTCCTGGACGAGGCGTTTGTCTCAGGCTCTTCACTCCGGAGACTCTCAGGGTTACAGCACCGTCGGTGAAGCTCCACCCCCCCTGCGCAGCCTCACCTTGCCCCCCCACACCTTCCCTTCAGAGACTGACGAGGACCTGATCATCTCTCCCTACGCCAGCTACACCTCCCTGACCGAGAGAGCCCCGCCCATCATCAGCGGCTGGCTGGACAAGCTGTCACCGCAGGGGTGTGTTTGATTTACTCAGCTGGTTAGACCAGGGAGAACTAAACCATAGGGGTGCGTTTGATTTACTCAGCTGGTTAGACCAGGGAGAGCTAAACCATAGGGGTGCGTTTGATTTACTCAGCTGGTTAGACCAGGGAGAACTAAACCATAGGGGTGCGTTTGATTTACTCGTCTGGTTAGACCAGGGAGAACTAAACCTCAGGGGTGCGTTTGATTTAAACAGCTGGTTAGACCAGGGAGAGCTAAACCTCAGGGGTGCGTTTGATTTACTCAGCTGGTTAGACCAGGGAGAGCTAAACCATAGAGGTGCGTTTGATTTACTCAGCTGGTTAGACCAGGGAGAGCTAAACCATAGAGGTGCGTTTGATTTACTCGTCTGGTTAGACCAGGGAGAACTAAACCTCAGGGGTGCGTTTGATTTAAACAGCTGGTTAGACCAGGGAGAGCTAAACCATAGAGGTGCGTTTGATTTACTCAGCTGGTTAGACCAGGGAGAGCTAAACCATAGAGGTGCGTTTGATTTAAACAGCTGGTTAGACCAGAGAGAGCTAAACTGCAGGGGTGCGTTTGATTTACTCAGCTGGTTAGACCAGGGAGAGCAACCTTGAGCACATTCCTGAGATTCTTTGCTCTCAGTGAGTTTTTCTCGTCTCCTTTGTTCTCGTGTTCTTTCAGTCTGAACCAATCAGAGTTCATGTGTGTCCATGTGTGTGTTTCAGGGGTCAAAGGTCAGCGCTGACTATTCTGCTGCATCTCCTCCTCTCTGCTCCTCCTTGCGTCTCCTCAATCCTGATGAGCTGCCTCGTCACCTTCCTCTCCTCCTCCTCCTCCTCCTCTTCCTCCTCTTGTTCTTCGTCCTCTGACTCTTTACACTCCACTCGGTGTGTTGGTCGTTTCTTCCTCTTTGTTTTCCTTCCTCTTCCTCCTCAGTCTGATAAACCTCTGATCTGTTGAATGACCAATCAGATAGCTTGTTTATTGCTGATGTGATCATGTGACTCTTTCTTTTCAGGAACTATGTTTTCCAGAAGCGCTACGTGAAGTTTGATGGTAAAAACTTGATGTACTTCGGCAGCGAGAAGGTATGAAGATCCTTCTGATTGATGATGTTCACACTGATGTTTCTTTACTCAAACATCACACCTGCTCCTGTCAGATGTTTCTTTACTCAAACATCACACCTGCTCCTGTCAGATGTTTCTTTACTCAAACATCACACCTGCTCCTGTTTCAGGACATCTACCCTAAAGGAGTCGTCCCATTGGCTGCCATTCAGATGGCCCGCCCCGCCAAAGACAACAAGTTTGAAATCGTGACGAGTCATCGGATCTTTGTGTTCAGAGCTGATAATGAAGGTGAACACACACATACATACACTCACACACACACACCTGTTTTTACTACCTGGTGGGGACCCTGACTGGGGTCCAGCCTTTCTAAAGGGTCTAGAGACGTAATTTTAACTCCTAAATTCATCATAATTCTGTTTGAACAAAAAAAATGACTTTAAATATCAAAAACTCTCATAAATCTGAAACCTGAATTTTGCCCCCCTCGTTGGGACCCATAATGCTAACGTCTATTAGCATACAGTTGACATCACTGTTAGCCACAGTACAATTCATATTCAGTATTTGAACAAATGTTGGATTGGAACCCAGGGGGCTAATCGCTAAGCTAATATGCTAATACGAAGCTAACATGCTAATATACACACTTAAACACTTTGTCAGGAAAAGGTCCCCACACTGCAGCACCGTGTGTGACCTCTGGGGTTCACACACATGTTCAGGAAAACCAACCTTGTGGGGACCAGGCCTATCAGGAGGCTGTTTGCTATTGATTCCAATGCTCGTTACCATGGAAACCAGGAGTCAGCCCCCACAGGGTTGGTAATATGTCAGGTTGCGGTCCCCACCAGGATAGAAAAACGTGCACACACACACACACACACACACACAAACACACACACACACACACACACACACACACACACACACACACACACACACACAAACACACACACACACACACACACTAAAATGTCATAAAACAACCTTTGACATTCGTCCACAAGGTTTCTGCTTTCCCCAAAAATGTCTTTTTCCAGCAGCCTTTATTACTGAATGTGAGACTAATGATGAGCCGTGTGTAAAAGGTTAAAGAACAAACGATTAATTAGTGATGAAACTAATGAATTATTACATGAGAAGATGTTCAGGTTATAATTACTGTGGCTGTGAAACTAACTGTAACTTGCTGAGAAACAAAAGGTTCAGTTATATAATCCTGGTTTGAGCATCTCTTTGTTCTTTATTGACTATTTACTGTTTTTAAGCAGTTTTTATGGTTACACCACTTAGACATTTTTACCATAATCCTCCAGTATATTCTCTCTAAATGGATTAAAAGCAGAAATTTGATGCTGAATGTGTGAAGTTATTCATACGTTTATTTTCACTTTTTAACCCTTTAAATTTAAACTAAACCTCATGGACACAGATATGATAATCCTCTTCTTCCTCTTCCTCTTCCTCCTCCTCCTCTTCCTCCTGCTTCTCCTCTTCCTCTTCCTCCTCCTCCTCCTCCTCCTCCTCCTCCTCCTCCTCCTCCTCCTCTTCTTCCTCTTCCTCCTCCTCCTCCTCCTCTTCCTCCTGCTTCTCCTCTTCCTCTTCCTCCTCCTCCTCCTCCTATCTTCCTCCTCCTCCTCCTCCTCCTCCTCCTCCTCCTCCTCCTCCTATCTTCCTCCTCCTCCTCTTTCTCTTCCTCCTCCTCTTCCTCCTCCTCTTCCACCTCACTGACTCAGATACTTCAGGTCTAGTTTCCTCTGTGCTGCTGCTCACGTTACGATGTCTGTACAGAGCGTTCGGGTTAAACTTTGATGTCATTTTAACAATTTTCAAAAAGTCGTACATCAGCTACATACAGAACCAACAGAGATCAGTCTGTGTGTGTGTGTGTGTGTGTATGTGTGTGTGTATGTGTGTGTGTGTGTGTGTGTGTGTGTGTGTGTGTGTGTGTGTGTGTGTGTGTGTGTGTGTGTGTGTGTGTGACCTGCTCTAACTCTAGTACAGTAGCTGCTGTGTGTGGCAGCGTGGGGCTCAGTGTGTCATGTGACTGGGCTCCAGCTGGGACAGACAAAAGGCTGACCCAGTAACCGACCGTCACACACACACTCACACATACACACACACACACACACTCACATACACACACACACACTCTAACTCTGCTGCTTAGACAGGAAGTAACAGAGACAGCGCTCAATCTGAGAAAACGGTCAGATAGTAGTGAAATACTCAGAACATCAACCAGGAAGTGAAGTTATTGAACACTGAAGAGAGAAGAAGAATCTGAATTATGAACATATCTGGAAATAGAGCAACATCATAAACATCAAATAAACTCTCTAGGTAAATCCAGAGATCCATGTTTTCAGTCACATGATCAATCTGTATGAAACTTTATAAAAGTCTTTTCTGTTCCTGAGAGCTACAGTTTAAATGTTCTCTCTGCTTATTGTGCATAAATCTACTGATTCAGACAATAATGATAAATGTCTTAAATAACACTTTGCATATATTTAAAACATATTGAATTCAACACATTTAAGCCCTTAAAGGTTCTGCATAGAGCTCATATCAGTCAAGAAATGCAATAAAATGATGAATGAGCTTCTAAACCTGCTGGATCTAATCTGATTTAAACATTATCAACAGGAATTTAACATCAAATAAGATAAAAATATTTAATCATTCAACATGCATCAACCCAGTAACTATTAATAAAGAAGTATCAGTAACTAAAAATACTGCAAAGAAAGATTAAAATACTGCAAAATGGACAAAAAGACACAAAAAAAGTTAAAAATACAAAAAAACACTGCAAAGAAAGACAGCTACAAACACAATACTATTTAAATGTTCTTCATACCTTCACTTTTTCTATTGTAACTGGAAAAGCCCCCTGCTGGTTGATCAGTGTGCTGCATGTATCTGATGATGGACAGCTCTCTAAATATAACTCATAGATCACATATGATTCATTCAGGGTTAATAACAGCTTTTTAGTTTTACATGGATGAAGGTGAAGTGAACTGAGACTTTGTTTGACTGATGATGTCATGATATGATGTCATGATATGATGTCACACTGAGGCTTTTATGCACAGATATAAACTCATAAAGCGTCATTCTGTTTCTGAGATGCTTCACAGCAATGAGTGCAACTTCTCCTTCCTGTTTGAACCTTTGATGATGATGATGATCGTGTGTGTGTGTGTGTGTGTGTGTGTGTCAGTGCTGAGGCGGCGCTGGGTCTCCACGCTGCAGGAACACGTCAGAGATCAGCTGGTGTTCGGTCGGCGGCGCTTCGGTCCCGGTTCTCACTGCCAGAAACACGGAGTCCTCGAGCTGAAAGGAACCAAATCCAAAGTGTACGCCGCCATCAACACGGAGCAGATCTGGCTCTACAAGAGCGAACAGGTGAGAACGACACACATGATGTCACTGTGATGTCACTGTCAGCTGGTCTCTACGACACACATGATGTCACTGTGATGTCACTGTCAGCTGGTCTCTACGACACACATGATGTCATGATGTCAAATTGCACTTCAATTCAGCTGTTATTAAAGGACAGTTCCCAGTGTCCCCAGTGTTTCCAGTGTCCCCAGTGTTCCCATTGTTCCCAGTATTCCCAAGTGTTCCCTAGTGTTCCCCAGTGTTCCCAGTATTCCCTAGTGTTTCCAGTGTCCCCATTGTTCCCTAGTGTTCCCTAGTGTTCCCAAGTGTTCCCATTGTTCCCTAGTGTTCCCAGTATTCCCAAGTGTTCCCTAGTGTTCCCCAGTGTTCCCATTGTTCCCAGTGTTCCCCAGTATTCATAAGTGTTCCCAGTGTTCCCTAGTGTTCCCAGTATTCCCAAGTGTTCCCATTGTTCCCTAGTGTTCCCAGTGTCCCCAGTGTTCCCATTATTCCCAAGTGTTCCCAAGTGTTCCCAGTGTTCCCATCGTTCCCTAGTGTTTCCAGTGTCCCCATTGTTCCCTAGTGTTCCCTAGTGTTCCCAAGTGTTCCCATTGTTCCCTAGTGTTTCCAGTGTTCCCATTGTTCCCAGTGTTCCCCAGTATTCATAAGTGTTCCCAGTGTTCCCTAGTGTTCCCAGTATTCCCAAGTTTTCCCAGTGTTCCCCAGTATTCATAAGTGTTCCCAGTGTTCCCTAGTGTTCCCAGTGTTCCCTAGTTTTCCCAGTGTTGTTCCCAGCGTGTGTTAACCAGCAGTCATGTGTCCATATGAACGCTGTAATCATTCCTCCTGTTCATTGGTCTAATAAATGAATCTACATATTTCACTCTGAGCTTCACGGCTGAATCCTGCAGCGGTTTAACTTCATGTTAAAGATTGACTTAAAGGAAAAGTTCAGTTCTTCAGCTCTGTGTGTAAATCAGCAGTCAGGAGTTTATATGAGCAGTTAGAGGTTTTCCTGTTTATACTGAATATTAAAGATGTCTCTCCTTTCTGTGTTCAGTGTTTTCGTAACGGGATCGGCATCACGCTGATCGAAGCTCGCGGATCGACGATCAGAGATGGAAAACACAAGAGCTTCGACCTCATCACGCCGTACAAAACCTTCAGGTATCATCATCATCATCATCATCATCATCATCATCTCCTTTACTTAACCCTAACCCTACAGGACTGTTCTGATTGGTTTCCTCCAATTAAAACTGAAATATTAAAGAAGCTTTTTTTAGTTCCCTCCTGTAACAGAATCTTTAAAACCTAAAACAATAAAGTTCAGTTTCTCAGATGTGTTATGTCCACATCTCTAAGTGAAGCTGTGACTCAGTGTTTGGTCCCAAAAACCAGGTCATTGAATGAGAAAAAGCTCCTTACAGCTAATTCCCTGCAGCTCTGCATCGTTCGGACTCACAGATCTGCAGGAAATCCAGTTCAAACTGTCGATTTCTAAAAGAAACAAACGGAGCAGAGAGTTTGGGTTTGAGGTTTCTACTTTCAACGTGAAAACTGGAAATTCAAATGAGCAGATTTTTAGAAAAGAGGATTTCTGTCTTTAAACTGCCGTTGCCGTGGCGATCTTCCATCAAGCCTCACTGGAGACCTCTGTTTCGTCTCCTTAGCTTCACGGCCGAGTCGGACCGGGAGAAGCGGGACTGGATGGAGGCGCTGCAGGAGTCCATCGCAGAGACGCTGTCGGACTACGAGGTGGCCGAGAAGATCTGGTCCAACCGCTCCAACAGGATGTGTGCTGACTGCAAGGCCCTGAACCCCGACTGGGCCTCCATCAACCTGTGTGTGGTCATCTGCAAGAACTGTGCAGGTACGAGGAACCGGACTTTAGTACTGGTCCCAGTGAGAAACTGGACAAGCAAAAAAATGACATAACTGATTAATGAAGTATCAGACATGTTGATTTTCTGTCAATCAAATCAGGGAAGGTTTGATATGGGTCTATATTTGCTTACTGGTGATGTAACGGGTGGAGGTGGTAGGACCCAGCTGCAGCACAGAACACCAGTGAGCAGTTTTAAATGATCTTTATTACAGTCCTCAAGGTAACTGAACAGGTACAGACAGAATGTGTAGGGCAACAGGCAGAGCTGGCAGCAGGTAAGATCATGCCAGTAGCACTCATGGACATGAGGTTGACCAGGCTGGAAGTTCTGGGCTCTCCTGACAGGATCAAAGCCGGAGGACGCCACACAGCCACAGGTCTAACCCTAACCCTCGGGGTCAGGGACAGAAGGCTGGTGTGTTGACCGGGGAAGACACGAAGAGAGGAGGTCAAAAGCAGGCAGGGTCGAAACCAGAGAATCAGTCTATGAATTAGTGCTGGAAGGTCTGACATGAAGCAAATGATGATCTGGCAAAGAGTGAGTGGACAACAGAAGTATATATACAGGCTTGATTACTGATGGGGTGCAGCTGAGAGTCCAGGTGATTACTGATGAAGTCCAGGTGAACAGAGTTAACTGATGAGGTGGGTGTGGCTGATCAGCAGGAGTAGAGCAGGGGTGTGGTGAATGGAAAGTTACCAGCAGAACAGACTGTGACAGGTGAAGTGTTTAGATTGTTCTTGTTTATTAAGAGTGGCTTGATGATGTCAGTGTTCAGCAGCTGTGAGAGAAGAGACGTTTAGACAAACTGAAGATCATCTGAGGAGCAGTTAGAAACAGACTGTAGGTAGATCATGAAGGCAGCAGCACATGGTTTATAATGTCCTCTGGGTTTTTATGGCTGATCGATTAAACTGTGTCATTCTACTTTAATAGATTAGAGGTGAACAAAGGGAACACATGTCCTGTAGCTGCTGCTGCCTTTCATTTCTCACTTCTAAATGATAAATGTGAAGTTTCTCTTGGTAGCTGTCAAAGTGAACCTTGAAATTTGTTGTCTTTTCTCATCAGAGACCAGCTTCACCTCAGTGGGTGCAATGGCCTCAATAAGCTCATGGACTGAGACCAAAGGGAGAAAGCTAGAATAAATATTTCACTGGTGTTTTCAGTGATGTGAAGTTTTGTGATTTGTTCTGTTTGAACATTAGAAACATGAAAGATGCACGAGGTGAAACACTGAGTAACTTTCACTGCTGTGTCTCTGTGAACACCTGCAGAGACATGAACCACGGTCACTGTACTGGTTCAGCTGCATTTTGGAAGTGTGTGTGTATGTGTGTGTCATTGTGTGTCATCAGCCAGGTGTGTGTGTGTGTGTGTGTGTGTGTGTGTGTGTGTCTGTCACCTGAAGCCTGCAGTCAGTCTGTCTGCATGGTTTTGTGTTGCGTTCAGAAGTCGAAGAAAAGCTGCTGAGAGGAGGCGGGGCTAACTGTGTTGCTATGGATGACATCATACAGTTATAGGGTCTGCTGTGATTGGCTGAGAGTAGAAATACCACGACCAGTAAAAGTTCAGTTTAAAAGTTAGTCTGAACCTGTGAGGATAAAATAATGCTGTACAGTTAAAGTCCACTTACACACATATTCAGTCTGCTGTCAATAATTATATTGAATTATATTGATTGATCAGCAATAATCAATCAAAGTGATTCTATCTTCAGCACATATCATTCAGAGCAGTCAAACAAAACAAACTCATGGATCAATATAACAAATATATTTAAAGTGTGTGTGTGTGTGTGTGTGTGTGTGTGTGTGTGTGTGTGTGTGTGTGTGTGTGTGTGTGCGCGTGTGCAGGGCAGCACAGAGGTCTGGGGACGATGGTTTCTAAAGTTCAGAGTCTGAAACTGGACACGAGCGTTTGGAGCAACGAGATCGTCCAGGTGAGACCAGAAACTTTCAATTTGTACAAATAAACCTGAGTGAAATCACTAGAAGTACTAATTATACTATACTATATTATACTATTTATACTATACTGTATATACTTCTTTGAACCATATGAACACTTGTGATGCTAAGTTGCTTCACTTCTGTGTTTGAAACTGTAATCATCTCAGACTTCTTTATGTTTGTCTTTTTGGTTGGATGGTTGGTTGGTTGGATGGTTGGTTGGTTGGTTGGTTGGATGATTGGTTGGTTGGTTGGATGGTTGGTTGGTTGGTTGGTTGTTTGGATGGTTGGTTGGTTGGTTGGATGGTTGGTTGGTTGGTTGGTTGTTTGGATGGTTGTTTGGTTGGTTGGATGGTTGTTTGGATGATTGGATGGTTGGTTGGATGGTTGGATGGTTGGTTGGTTGGTTGGTTGGATGGATGGATGGTTGGTTGTTGGATGGCTGGATGTTTGGATGGTTGGTTGGTTGTTTGGATGGTTGTTTGGTTGGTTGGTTGGATGGTTGGTTGGTTGTTTGGTTGGTTGTTTGGATGGTTGTTTGGATGGTTGGTTGGTTGTTTGGTTGGTTGGATGGTTGTTTGGATGATTGGATGGTTGGTTGGATGGTTGTTTGGATGGTTGGTTGGTTGTTTGGATGGTTGGTTGGTTGGTTGGTTGTTTGGATGGATGGTTGGTTGGTTGGTTGGATGTTTGGATGGTTGGTTGTTGGATGGATGTTGGTTGGTTGTTTGGATGGTTGGTTGGTTGTTTGGATGGTTGGTTGGATGGTTGGTTGGATGGTTGGTTGGTTGGTTGGATGGTTGGTTGGTTGGTTGTTTGGTTGTTTGGATGGTTGGTTGTTTGGATGGTTGGATGGTTGGTTGTTTGGATGGATGGATGTTTGGATGGTTGGTTGTTTGGATGGTTGGTTGTTTGGTTGGATGGATGTTTGGATGGTTGGTTGTTTGGTTGGATGGTTGGTTGTGTGTTTATTTGTGTGTGTGTGTTTGTTTGTGTGTCAGCTCTTCATCATGTTGGGGAACGACCGGGCCAACGACTTCTGGGCGGCTCGGATGTCAGTGTCAGAGGAGATGGATAGTGACGCGTCTGCTGAGCAGCGGCGAGAGTTCATCACTCAGAAATACAGAGAGGGGCGATATCGCCTCCCCCACCCTGCATTCAACCACCAGGAGGAGCTGCTCAAGGTGAGTCTACACATAGTACATACTAATATTATAAATAATACATAATATTACACAAGTAGTTCAAAACAAATTAAAACAGAGAACAGTGGAAAGATCTAAATGCATTCATACATTTGGAATAGTACAGAATAAACACATATAAATATGTATTTTTGGCAGGTGCTTTTTATTGAACACTAAGTCATTGTGGGAAGTATTCTATGTTTATATTTAATTTTCATTCCTATCTAACAGAAACATTTCAGCTGCTAAAACATCAGAGCTAGTCCTGTTATAACAGAGCGACCCGGCCGTAGAGAAGGCTGTGGGCCCATGTGTTTGATGCTGACCAAACAAAGTGAGTCTGTAAACGATTCAGTAGCTGCCAGCGTTTCAGGCCTCTCTGACCTCTGACCTCTGACCTCAGGTCAGCTTTCATGTGAACATCAGTCAGAGTGAATCAGATCTTTATTCTGCTGCTCTGCTGTTTATAATTCTCACAATGAGTTTAATAAGCTGCTGACTCAGCGTTTATCTCCTCATATCTCAGTTTCTCATCTCTGTTATTAAACCCAACACCAGATCAGATCTCTATGTGTTTTCATTTTTTTGACTTTAGCTGAAAAGCTGCAGAGTTTCCCAGAATGCAGCGGGGCATCAGCTGATGGCTCAAAGTGACCTGAATGTAGTTTGAGACAAAAACATCAGAAAGGAAACATAAAAGCAGCTGGAGGCTCAGAGACACTTTAACACTTTAACCCCCCAACCAAAAAACATACTGCATTAGCCCCCCCCCCCACACACGCACTTTTATTATATTTTATTTATATTTTATTATATATTTAGAAGGAAAAGAGGAAACAAAGTGACAGGAAGTTCAATTATGACAATAAAATAGAAGAAATAAAAACATTTAGTAGAATCATTGTCAAATAAACTTAGTAATAATAATATAATAATAAAATAATAATAAACTAACCCTGTCTTTGTCTGCAGGTTCTGTGCTCGGCCGTCTCTGAACAGACTCTTCTGAAAACCGTCACTCAGATTTTCTCGGAGGCAGAAACAGCTCGCCTCAACGACTCCAACGGCTGCCAACCGGATCACCCGCTGGATCACTGCACCGCGTCAGGTCAGTCATCTACTGTCATCTACTGTCATCTACTGTCATCTACTGTCACCTACTGTCATCTACTGTCATCTACTGTCATCTACTGTCACCTACTGTCACCTACTGTCATCTACTGTCACCTACTGTCACCTACTGTCACCTACTGTCACCTACTGTCACCTACTGTCATCTACTGTCACCTACTGTCATCTACTGTCATCTACTGTCACCTACTGTCACCTACTGTCACCTACTGTCATCTACTGTCATCTACTGTCACCTACTGTCATCTACTGTCATCTACTGTCCTCTACTGTCCTCTACTGTCACCTACTGTCATCTACTGTCATCTACTGTCCTCTACTGTCCTCTACTGTCCTCTACTGTCACCTACTGTCACCTACTGTCACCTACTGTCCTCTACTGTCACCTACTGTCACCTACTGTCCTCTACTGTCACCTACTGTCATCTACTGTCATCTACTGTCATCTACTGTCACCTACTGTCATCTACTGTCATCTACTGTCATCTACTGTCACCTACTGTCATCTACTGTCACCTACTGTCATCTACTGTCATCTACTGTCACCTACTGTCATCTACTGTCACCTACCGTCACCTACCGTCACCTACCGTCACCTACCGTCACCTACCGTCACCTACCGTCACCTACCGTCATCTACCGTCATCTACCGTCACCTACTGTCACCTACCGTCATCTACCGTCATCTACCGTCATCTACCGTCATCTACCGTCACCTACTGTCATCTACTGTCATCTACTGTCATCTACTGTCATCTACTGTCACCTACTGTCACCTACCGTCACCTACCGTCATCTACCGTCATCTACTGTCATCTACTGTCACCTACTGTCACCTACCGTCACCTACCGTCATCTACTGTCATCTACTGTCATCTACCGTCACCTACCGTCATCTACTGTCATCTACTGTCACCTACTGTCATCTACTGTCATCTACTGTCACCTACTGTCACCTACTGTCACCTACTGTCACCTACTGTCACCTACTGTCACCTACTGTCACCTACTGTCACCTACTGTCATCTACTGTCATCTACTGTCCTCTACTGTCATCTACTGTCATCTACTGTGATCTACTGTGATCTACTGTCACCTACTGTCATCTACTGTCATCTACTGTCATCTACTGTCATCTACTGTCACCTACTGTCACCTACTGTCACCTACTGTCATCTACTGTCACCTACTGTCATCTACTGTCACCTACTGTCATCTACTGTCACCTACTGTCATCTACTGTCATCTACTGTCATCTACTGTCACCTACTGTCATCTACTGTCATCTACTGTCACCTACTGTCATCTACTGTCACCTAATTTAATAAACTAAATGTAAAACACAAAGAAGAACATTTATTACTGTTATGCTGGCATTCTTCATCATCATCATCATCATCATGATAACTGTAAGCCTGTAAGATGCAGCAGCAAACATGACAGCAGAGTGAATGTTAGAGGTGTGTGTGTGTGTGTGTGTGTGTGTGTGTGTGTGTGTGTGTGTGTGTGTGTGTTTTATCAGCTGTGTTCCTTCAGGGAGGCTTTTATTTTGTTACAGTTTGCTTCATCGAGCAGAAACACTCACAAACTGATCACTGAATGTGTGTGTGTGTGTGTGTGTGTGTGTGTGTGTTTCATTCCTCAGATCCAGGTGTGTATGATGAGATCATGCAGTCCGTACTGCACTCCGGTTATCTCTACAAGTCCAACTGTGTCAACAGAGGAACACTGTCGAGAAAAACACGAGACGGTAAGAGAGGAGGAGGAGGAGAGAGAGGAAGAAAATGACAAAGATGACTCCTTTGAAGGTTTAAAGGTCCTTTATAATCTATCATGTATAATCTGTGTGTCAGACTTCCAGAAGTTCTGGTGTTCGGTGGATCAGTCTCTGCTGTTCTACGAGTCGGACCGATCAGCTGATCCCTGCATGCAGATCAGCGTTAAAGACATCGTGTGTTTAGGAATCAGCCGACCGGATTCATCCAATAACAGCAACAACGGCTTCATCGACAGGTCAGCACCTTCCTCCTCCTCCTCTTCCTCCTCTTCCTCCTCCTGCTCCTCCTCCTCTTTTTCTGTCTGAAGATGAAACAGCTGCTGAACTTCTTCTTCTCCTCATTCTCAGGTTTCGTTACACGTTTGAAATGTATCTGACGTCAGAGAAACTTTATCAATTTGGTTTGGAGACGGCCGACGCTCTGCACAGCTGGACCAAAGCTATCGGGAAGGTCTGAACTCTGATCTACCAGTGTGTATGTTGTGTTGTGTGTAATGTGTGTTGTGTACTGACCGTTGTCTCCGCCAGGCTGCGACGCCGCTCAGCTGTCACTGTCTGCTGACTCGGGAGTTTGAGCGTGTGGGTCTGCTGCGGTACCGAGCCATGCTGGACCCTCAGCAGTGGAAGGAGGCTTACTTCGTCCTGCAGAAGTCCAACCTCTTCATCTGTCCCCGACACGACGGCGCCGCCGAGGACATCATCAACCTGAACCGCCTGCAGGAGCTCAGTACGTGTCCCGGTCCTGGTCCTGGTCCTGGTTCTGGTCTACAGAAACCTGCTGATGTCTGACTGATTGTCTGTTTGTGTTGAAGGTATTGTTGCCTCCGAGAGCGAGAACCACGAGAAGAAAGACATCCTGGTTTTAGTGGAGAAGGGACGGTGAGAGGTTTTCTGCTGAGTGTCTCTTGGTTTTGGTTTAGTTTAGAGAGTTGATCTTCCTCACGGTTCCTTGTGGTCTCCTCAGGACTCTGCACCTGCAGGGCGTCGGTCGGACAGACTTCTCTCTGTGGTACTCGGACATCCAGCGAGCGGCCGGCGGGAAAGGAAACACTCTGAGGGAACAGCAGCTGAGCAGGAACGACATCCCCATCATCGTGGACAGCTGCATCGCCTTCATCACACAATACGGTGAGGAAGAGGAGGAGCAGCTTCACATCTTCATATAAAACCAATCCATGTGCAGCTTTATTTGGATAAAACCCTTGAGATGCATCATCTGGTTTTCGAGGAGGTGCAGACATACAAACATAGACTAGACAATAAATAAATAAAAATACAGAAACCAAAAAACAAACGGAAAGAAACGTGACATCATGACGACATCAGAACAAAACAACCATAAAACACTGAAACTGAAACAACAGATAATGAAAACAATCAGAAAGTTCATTCAGCTTCAATGAAAACGAGCAGAAGACAGATCACGCTTAAAGATAACACATGAAGGATCTGATATTATTCATACCTACCAGACACGAACAATATACATACACACAACAGCTATACAAAAACCACCAAACATTGAGAACATATAAGTACACTCTCACTGCACAAACACCACCAGACACTGAACAACCGAAACATATATCACACTGAGGACGGCTGCTGGGTCCATATGAGGTTATTGGGGGAGGTTACTGAGTGCTGAGATGGCAGACGGGACCAAGCTCTTGCTGAAGCCCGTCTCCATCTCAGAGTCCTGTATCTGCGACCAGACGGCAGCAGAGTGAGGTGAGGGTAGAGAGGGTGATCCGGATCATTAGTTATTGCTTGTGTGACGCATGTGACGCTCTGTGGTTGAGATCCGTGAGGTTGAGCTCGGTGAGGTTGGGTGTGGGATGGTTAATGATCTTGGATGCGGTATGAGTTTCTGTTGGTGATGGACAGCATGTTGTAGAAACATGGTGAGCAGTACAGGAGGATGGGTTGAATGATGCTGGTGTACAATAGTGACAGAAGGTGGGGGGCAACAGAGAGGGCACGGAGTTTTTGAATGACATGGAGTCTCTGTTGGGACCTTTTGAGAATGTTGGTGGTGTGTTGATCAAATGTCAGTTTATTGTCTATTCCAATCTGCTGCTGCTTTAAACATAAAAGATCTTCTGCTGAAAGATTGATTGACTTTGGGAACAGAAAGACAGAGACGGGCAGAATGTCTGATATGATAAAATGATGTATATGGTATAAAGACATCTGTAGATAAGGTGGATAATTAAAGTATATAAGCTGCAACCAGTGCATATGTCTTATCTCATTCAGTGATGGCAGGTTGAGTCTGTTGTACATGGTGATGGTGTGATAAGGGTTCTGGTTCTGGTCCCTGCAGGTCTGGGCCACGAGGGGATCTACAGGAAGAACGGAGCCAAATCCAGAATCAAGCTGCTGATGGAAGAGTTTCGTAAAGACGCTCGAAACGTCAAACTGCGGATTGGAGACCACTTCATCGAAGACGTGACGGACGTCCTGAAGAGGTTCTTCAGAGAGATCGACGACCCGATCTTCATGGAAGACCTGCACCCGCTGTGGCAGGAGGCCGCCAGTGAGTCCACTTTCCTCTAGACCTCAGTCTGGGTCAGGGTTCTGATCCTGCTGCCTGAGTAACACACAACGCCAGGAAGGGTTTATAATGGCAATAATCTGTTTGTTGAGTCTAATGTTGCTTATTTAGATTAATATTAGTTATTTAAATCATTTAACTTTCTTTCTTTAAGCTTTGAGGTTTTATGTCACTCTCTAGTTTCCCAGTCCTGCTCCGTCTCCTGAACTACATGTTTTAGGGTTAAAGGTTATTTTCCTGACAGGTTTCTGCTTGATGATGTTGTTTCATATAAACTGATATAAAACCTAAAGTTAGACTCACTGAGCCCTCGCTGCTGTTTCTGCTTTAAAACAATGAAATCAGTGAATAACATGTGAATCAGTCTGAAGATGAAGCTTTAAATGAATAATGTTAATCTAAATAACAGGAATGTACAGCGCCCCCCTGTGGTCACATGGTAGGAAGACACCCGATGTGTAAACCTGTGAATCCAAGGGTTCAGTTTAGATAGTTTAGTTCAGGCGTGTCAAACTCAATTTCATTCAAGGGCCACATACAGCAGGAAGGAAGGAAGGAAGGAAAAGAAGGAGGAGAAGAAAGAGAATACAGGAAGGAAGAGAAGACAAGAAGGAAGGAAGGAAGGAAGAAAGGAAGGAAGGAAGGAAGGGAGCAAGGACAGATGGAAGGAAGGAAGGAAGGAAGAGAAGACAAGAAGGAAGGGAAGACAGATGGAAGGAAGGAAGGAAGGAAGGAAGGAAGGAAGCAAGGAAGGACAGATGGAAGGAAGAGAAGAGAAGACAAGAAGGAAGGAAGGAATGAGGAAAGGTAAGACAGATGGAAGGAAAGAAGGAAGGAAAAGAACACAGGAAGGAAGAAAGGAGGGAAGGAAGGGAGCATGGACAGATGGAAGGAAGAGAAGACAAGAAGGAAGGAAGGAAAGAAAAGAGGAAGAAGGAAACTGGGCCAGATTGGACCTCTTGGCGGGCCGGTTTGACACCCCTGGTTCAGTTTAGATAGTTTAGTTTGGTGTTGGTGATCTCTAGCTGGCAGCGAGGCGCCTCTCGATCCAGAACTCAGTAAAT
Organism: Scomber colias; assembly: GCA_021039105.1. Classification (NCBI taxonomy): domain Eukaryota; kingdom Metazoa; phylum Chordata; class Actinopteri; order Scombriformes; family Scombridae; genus Scomber; species Scomber colias. The sequence goes on from JAJDFG010000337.1 coordinate 70,846, forward strand.
ATAAAACCTGACGTGTGTGTTCATGAAGAAGCTGCAGACAGGTGTGTTTACCCATTTCCTGTTTCCTGTTTCCATCCTCAGAAATCCCTCAGAAGAGTCAGAGGTTCGACCGCTACAAGGAGATCATCCGGAGTCTTCCTCGAGTCAACAGGACGACTCTGGCGGCTCTGATCAGCCACCTGTACAGGTGAGCAAAGTTACCTGTGTGGCAGAACAACATCAACCAGGAATCAAACTAAAATAATGAATAATAAAACTATAATGTCTGCTGTATAATGAAGATATAAAAGGTTTGTTTGTATCTTTATAATTAACCCGCTGATCCTAATTTAAGTTTTCTTTATGCAGCATAAATCTATCTGATGAAATTTTAATCTGTCTTTGATCTTCCTTTTAATCATTTTAGTTTTCTTTCACTCTGCAGAGATCCTTCATTAATCCCCCCTGAAGGTTTTACTCTTCTCCATCACATATTTATTTATATGATCTGTATTATTTATGTATAAACTAATACAAATGTAAAATCTGAATATAATACTAAAGCTGAGTGCTGTACTGTTGGGCAGGAATCATCATGAAGTAACTTTAATTGAAATTCAGTGAAATATTGTGAGTTTAGTCTCTGAGCTGTGGAACAAAATGGCCTCCAGTGAGACCAAAATGACTTGTTGAAAAAATGTATTGACAGTAGTAAAACTTTATGAATGATCGTCTACTGACACCTAGTGGCCGTCAGTGGTATTACACTTTAAGGTTCGGGTCAGAACAGCTGATCTGTGAAGTTAAATCTATTTTCTCTCTCAGTTGAATGACTTGGTTTGATTCTTTACAGCCTTTGTTCAGTTTGTATGAATCTGTCTGACTGTCTGGACTTCATGAACGTGCTGTTTGTCTCTCAGAGTGCAGAAGTGTGCCGGTCTGAACCAGATGTGCACCAAGAACCTTTCCCTGCTGTTCGCTCCCAGTCTGTTCCAGACCGACGGGAAAGGAGAGCATGAGGTGAAGATCGTGGAGGATCTGATAGACAACTACCTGTACGTCTTCGATGTGAGTAGAACTCAGACTGCAGACACTCAGTTTCTTTCTGTTTGTGAAAGAGAAACCAAACAGCTGGTTTGTGTTTCAGATCGATGAAGAGCATCAGACTCAGATCGAACTGGAAATCAGTCTCATCACCACCTGGAAGGACACGCAGGTACGAAGTGTGACGACCGACAGTAACTCTGATACTAAACACTCACAAAGAGAATTACTAGTAATGATAAATGAATCTAACCCTTTTAAGAGAGGTGCACATTCCCAGGCTGCTCCAGAGTCCCTGAACGCAGCATCACTGTAGACTTTATATAAAGTATATTTTCTGGAATTACTTCATTTAGTGAATAATATTATCATTTAATAATCACAATTAATGTTAATAATCTGTTAATAAATAATAATAATCTGTTAATAAGTGTAAATCAGTTTATTTCTTGGTGTATTTGTGTGCAGCTGTCTCAGGCTGGTGATCTGATCATCGAGGTTTATCTGGAGATGAAGATACCAGACTGCTGCATGACTCTCAAAGTAAGTCTGAAACAGTACCTGAGTGTCTGATGTGACCTGTGAACGCTCAGGTGTGACCGTCTGTGACCTTTGACCCCTGCAGGTGTCTCCCACCATGTGTGCCGAGGAGCTGACCAATCAGGTTCTTTACATGAGGAACGTCCCGGCCGGAGAAAAAGATGTCTGGATGACGTTTGAGGCCATCGAGGACGGACAGCTGGGTGAGTACCATTACATCACCTGATTACCTGTTCACCTGTTCACCTGCTCACCTGATCACCTGGTTTGTTGTTCAGAGCGTCCGTTACACCCTAAGGAGAAAGTCTTGGAGCAGGCGCTGCAGTGGTGCAAGATGGCCGACCCGAGCTCAGCTTACCTGGTGGTGAAGAGAGTTCCTAAAGGAGAGGGCATCAACATCCTCACCTGTAGGTCACACACACCTGAGTACACACACACACACACACACACACACACACACACACACACGTTTAATAACTGAGTGTGTGTCTCTCAGCCTATAAGAGTGAGATCATGAAGATCGGGCTGCTGAGGTGTCGTGAGGAACCTCCCAAACTGCTTCAGGGGAACAAGTTCCAGGAGAGAACGTTCCAGATCAAAGAGCACAAGCTGCTGCTGCTCAAAGACAAGAAGGTATGAAATGATCTGTCAGGGTTATAAAGCACAGAGACACGTCAGTTCTCTGTCAGTCTGATCTATACAAGCCTTTAACACACTAAACATGAATCAGCTGTGAAGCTCGTTCTCATTCTGTTCGTCCTGCAGAGCATCAAACCAGAGAAGGAATGGGCTCTGAAGTCCATGAAGATCTACATCGGCATCCGCAGGAAGCTGAAAGCTCCGACCAGGTGAAGCTCAGACTCACACACACAGTAACACACACACGTCACAATACACACACACAGTAACACACACATCACAATACACAGTCAGAAGGACATCAGATCCAAACAGGAAACAGCTATGTGATAAAGAGTCCAGTCAGTGTCACAGATAGATGACCACTAGATAGATTTGAGCCAATGTTTTAGTTTTCCTTTTAAAAGAAGAGAAGACTATTCCAGATGTCCCCCCCCCCCAGCCCTCTCCTCCCTTAATTAGCCCTAACCCTAACCCCCCCCCCCCACACACACACACACACACACACACAACAGACAACACATTCCTCCCATACGTGGTGCGTCTGTGGGGGATCTCTCAGTCCCCTCTAACCCTGGAGCTCAAACCTCCCACAGTCCTTTTCCTCATGAATGGAGCATCACCATGGAGACGTTTATACACACAAGCTAATCTAAAAGTTTTAAAATTATGAAAACTTAAAAAATGATGGATGGAAGGAGAAGGGTTTCAGTGAGCAGCTCATTAGCAGACTGCAGGACGTTAAAGAGTCGTCCTTTCATTACTACAATAATTCATCATTTCTGGTTATTTTGAACTCAAACATGAAGTAAAGCTGGAATGATTTCTACTTTCTGCTTCATGAACAGACAACAGGAAGCTTACTGAGAGTCAGACTGATAGGTACAGGAAGGGTCAGACTGATGGTTAGGGTTAGTGATGAAGGATCTGCTCTCAGAGATAATCAATCAAACAGTTTATGAAGTTAAAGTTGCTTCATCGGCAGATTTATGACAGGAAACAATAAACCTGCTTCCCGTCTGAACTATGACATCATTAAAGGAGGAGCTTCAGGTCAAAGGTCAGACAGAAGGAATGTGCTGATCAGCTGATCGATCACTTCCTGCCGGTTTGTTTTCTGTGATTATTGAAGGAACTTTGTTCATTTTCTGTTTTTGTTTTAACGTTGAAAGAATTTAAATAAAAATAAAAACCAAACGAAAATATTGTGAAGAAAAATCACGTTTTCACCTTTTTAGATGAAAAACTGAAGCTCAGAGCTCATGTTCCACGTTCCCTAACAATACAACTCATCTGGGAACATCTGGGAACATTTGGGAATATTTGAGAACATTTGGGAATATTTGGCAGCACTTCACACTCACATGTCAGCAGGAGAAGATGAAGGAGTTAAATATTGCAGATTTATTGATTTGTGATCGATAGTGAGATGAGTGTTTTATGAGCGTTGTGTTTGTTGCTGCAGGTGGGGCTTCACTGTGATATCAGACAAACACCAGCTGTAAGTATCTTTAACCCTCCACCTGCTTTATGCTTCATGATTTTAACTTTAACTATAAATGTTATTTAAACGTTGTTTAAATGTTGTTTGGCTCTCTGAATCAGTCTCATCAGATCAGATATTCCTTTATTATTCCCACAGTGGGGAAGTTTACATTCTTACAGCAGCAGGTTAGTCAAGTAGAAGAGCAGCAATAAGAAAGAATAAAAAACAACTAGAAAATTCCAGGGAAGTGTTGAGTGCCACGGGGCTGCTGCCGGGACGAGTACACGATTTACTTTGTCTTTATGAATGAACTTTATTCTCAACTTCACATTCCTGAAAATATTAAGTTGCTAAGGGCAGCTAAGGCCCTGCGGTTGCTAAGGGCAGCTAAGGCCCTGCGGTTGCTACGGCGATTTGAGAATGTGCTTGGAAAAAATTCTCAAAATTCTGAAGAATCTGGCTTCTGACAAGGTCCCGAACAATTGCAAACTGTGAGAAAACCGTAACTCCTGTCCACAAACCGAAAACACCGTGAGAGACACAGAAGCCGGCAGATTCTGACAGTGTTTATTTTATTCAGATATTCCTTAAAATGAGCGAGTAAGCTCAGTGTGAACACAGAGTGAGATTCTTTTGAAATAAGAAGAAGATTACATTAGGTTTAATGGGGAGTGAGACAGGTATTGCTGCCGCTCTCGGCCCCCCCGTTTAAATTTTGTGCAGACCCCGCCTGTCAAAGTCACATTTTATGAATCCCAACACCTATGTCTACATTTTGACAAAAAATTATTTGTCTCCTTTTTACGGTTTGGCCGTGAGCTCGAGTTAAAAATAAAAATGAAGGTTATTTTTTACTGCTTCTCACACTCTAACTAACTGCTGCTTCCGCTATGAAGAAAAAGTGATTTCCACTCCTCGTTTGACTGCTCATAGTTTGAAAAGTTTACATGTTATCTAAAAACAGTTTGGTGTTTATAGAGAGCACAAGTTTTCCTCTGTTTTAAAGTTTGAATCATGTTTCTACGTGCACGTATGAGAGAGCTAGGTGACTCTGAAAAAAGGTGAAAAAAGGTTAAATTGAGGAGTGCCTCAGAGCTGAGCACCCGTGGCACTAATAAGAACAAGAATGATGATGATAATAAAATAAGTATACATATATATATATATATATATATATATATATATATAATGTATAATGTATAATATATAATATATATGGAGGTGCAGGATGATGTTAAACAGAAGAAGTAGTTCTCTGACGGCGGATGAATCTCTCTCTCAGCTTCCTGTGCTGCTCCTGTGAAGCCGAGCTTTGGGATTGGATCACCAGCTTCCTCAAAGCTCAGGTGAGTCAGAGCCGCCGTCTCCATGGCAACAGATGTGTCACCTCTCTGCGATCCCGTAGGTCCAGACTGTGCTGACTCTCTGAGGTGTTTTGGTTTCAGAACGATGACCCCGGCGCTCCGGTGCTGCGGCGACACTCCTCCTCAGACTTCTCCAAGCAGAAGTTCGGCACCATGCCGCTCGTACCAATCAGAGGAGACGAGAGCAACAACAGCATGCTGTCGGCCAATCAGACGCTGGTTCGTTTCTGTTCATTTATTATTAAACAATAATAAAATAAACTATATAATAATAATATAATATTATAAAAACGTTATTTTGTCTCTGCAGAGAAAACTACACGACAGACGAACTCTCTCCATGTACTTTGTGAGTATTTCACTTCCTGTAGGATCATCGGTACTTCCTGTTGAGTTTATTTATTTAAACAAGAGTTTTTATTTATCTAACAAAGAAAACACTGAACATCAGTTTGTTCTGACTCACTGAACCATTTTGGAACATTTGGGAACATCTGACATCTTTTCTCTTCATTCTCAGATTGTTGTGGTTAAATCTTTATTTCCTGGAGGAAGTGTGTGTTTCTCTAACTGTGTGTGTGTGTGTGTGTGTGTGTGTGTGTGTGTGTGTGTGTGTGTGTGTTCAGCCCATGAAGGTCCAGCAGGACTCGTTTGAGGAGCGTTCAGAGTCTCTGGACCTCCCTGAGCCGCTCTACGAGGAGGTCGGTGACTTCGGCCTGCAGGTCCTCAAATCTCTGGAGACCAGCTTCCTGTCCAGCAGCGCAGCAGAGACGCAGGAAGTCCCGCACCGCCTGCCGCTCAGACTCGTTCCCATAGAACCCGCAGGGCCGGACCTCTCCGCGGTGCCCGACCCGGTGCGGAGCGTCGCCGGCTCCACGGACGCTCCGGAGCCGAGCGGAGCAGACGGAGCCGCGGACCCGGACACTGTGCAGCCGCCTGCAGCCACCAGGAGGCAGCAGAGAGTCTGCACTCCGTCACAGGAGCTGCTGCTGCTGGAGCTGTCCTCTGCTTTCAACAAGAAGGCTGGGGAGGAAGAGGAGGAGGAGGAGGAAGAGGAGGAGAGGCCGTATGATGTCTGAGACGTTTTTATCACAGCAGAGTAAAATCAGTTTGTTCTGGAGTCAGGAGGAAAGTCTGCATCTCATTTATTACACATTAGATTTAGATTCATGATTAAAAAGCTGATCAGCTGATCTCAGCTTATTCTTACATGGAGAATATTTCTAAATGATCAATAACAAATAATTACTATCAGGACCAAAGAGAGTAAAACACAACATTAATAAACAGGATGAGAAACTACTTTAAATCTCTTTGGTTATTAAACCAGAAAACAAATTCATATCATTAAAATCTGACTTTTTGTGCCTGGACACAGCTGATGAAGAGCAGTAACGTAGACTTCATACCTCACATGTAGAAGATGTTTAATCAGTACAAACTATGAAATATAATCATTAAACTGTCTAAACAAGAGCATCTGTGATATTTATCATGTTATATTGAGTCTGAGAGTTTTATGGGTCAAATTATCAGCCTGAAACTGTGAGGACCAATCAGGAGAGAGACTCCTGACTCCTGCTGCATGAGAAGGACTAAAACCAGGATCCAGGATTCTCTGCTTGTCACAAACATTTGATAAAAACATCTGGAGGGACTCGAACCTCCGAGCCTCCGAACCTCAAGCCTGGAGCCTCGAGCCCAGCGCCTCGCTCAGAGCTGACGGACGTAAACACGGAGCAGCAGCTCAGTCGGTCTTTGTGCCAACATGTGAAATATCTTTTTATTCTGTTAATGCCAAAAAAAAAAAAGCTTCAGTGTTTCAGGAGGAAAATCTTCTGAACATATTGTTTCATAAAATGTTAAAATATGTTTATTTCTAACGTACTAACTGAATATATGACATCGTGTTTCACAATCATACATATCAGCTTCTTTAACTCACATCCTGCCTACATTACCCACAATGCACCTGCACATACTGTCGCCTCGGCAAACGTCACCATAATAATGTGAATTATATCAACAACTGAATATAAATGTTGAGATTTAAAAAGCACTGAAATATTTGACTTTGTGAATCCAACACAACAGCTCTGCTAGAAACTCTACGTTTATAAAGTTTATAAAGTTTATAAAGTTTATACTCTGTTAACAATCAGCACCATAAACTGTAATCACACTGTTGTTATGAATGGGGGGGGGGGGGGGGTAATTATTATGAATATTACAGCATTCAAATGTAACTGTAATTACTGTCATAATGGTTCAGCATCATAAAGTCATTTAACCATCAAATATTAGTTTTACAGTCATTTTGTGTTTAACGTGAACACATCATATAATTACAGCATCATTTTGTAATTTCACATTAAAATATCGTATTTTCAGTTATATTGTGCCTGGTTTGCTGTAGAAACACATTAATACATTAATACTGTAGATTTACTGCAATTATTAGCCAGAAATGTCTTTTATTGTGAAATTACATCATTTTTACAGAGTTTAGTTTCAGTTCTTGTGGTTTTTATTACTGAGCTCATAGTGGTGATTATGGTGCTTTATATTGATGGTGTTCCTGATATTTTGTCCACACTAACATGGACATAATATTAGGAACACCATCAGTATGAAGCACATGAACTCATCAGTCAGTAATAAACATAAAGCAGAATTATTCCTGACAAACACTGAAGACGTATAAAAGTAGAGTTTATATCAGAGTTGTTTTTATTGGGTTAAATTAAACAGGTGTTCCTAATGAAGAGGAGAGTGTGTGATACTTTACTCTCAGTGTTTATTTCAGGTTATTAAATTCAGATCAACTCTAAATATTCAAGGTAAAAACAGTCGAGCCTGAAAGGAAACGATCTGACCAATCAGGTTACGGCACGCCAGTCATGTGATCAGCCAGGTGTGTTATAGGAAGTCTTTCATTAAAAGGTCAGAGGTCAGATTGATGCTTTGCTTTTTCCTTCAGATCTGAACTTGTAAAACTTTGAGTGTTTTTGTCAGATTGACTCAAACATGATCAGTTCTGATGATGTTTATTGATCAGATGTGTTTAATGAAAGTTAAAGATAGATTGGATTGATGTTGAACAGACACACTGAGATACATAATCACATCTAAACAAACATCATGTGATATTTGTAAAGGAGCTTTAGTAACACCTGACAATATATTGGATTTTAAAGTCCATGTTAACATCATTTATTCACATGTTGTTCAGTGTTGTCAGTAATATTCAGTTATTTGGGTTAAATATGTGTAATTGAAGCGACCAGCAGGGGGCAGAGTGAAACGCTGTCTGACTGCCGGCTAAGTAACACAAGCTGCTTCTTTATGTTTCCTCAGCAATAAAAAGTGAACTTCTTCAACCAAACTGTTGATGGAGTGATGTAATACTTTACAACATATCTGATATACTGTGTAATCTGTAAATGTTCATCACAGATAGATGATGTCATGCAGTCAAACTGCTGATGTGAGAGTGGAAGAACAAACTGGTTTTAATGGTTTTAATGGTGACACAGTGTAAAGAGACAGTTTGGTTTGTGATGGTGAATTAAAACTCTTTGTTGTCATTGTGTTGTGAATATAAATGTGTTTAATAAGTGATCGACTCTTCACAGCAACACTGTCTCTGTATTTATTGATTGAAGCAAACAGCTGATCCACAGAGAGCTGCTGAGGCTCAGTGACTCCACTGGATCTGATTATTTATAACATCTTCATTTCTTTTTAAAGCCTAAATGTTCCTGTGTTCATGTTTGGAGAGTGTGAGTGAAGCAAACAGCTCCTCCTCTGACAGGAAGTGATGCTGTGAGTGAAGCAAACAGCTCCTCCTCGGACAGGAAGTGATGCTGTGAGTGAAGCAAACAGCTCCTCCTCTGACAGGATGTGATGCTGTGAGTGAACAGCAGGTGGCAGCAGACGCTCATGTTTCTGTTCATCTGTTCATGTCTCTAAAATCATATTTCCTCATCTCCTCCCCTCCAGTGATTTCCATACATCTGTGGGAGGAACAATGAGTCGAATCTGGGAAATGTGGATGGAATTTGACACTCGGGTGTTTCCTGAATTTCTCTTTGTGTGCTTGTTGTGTTGCAGCTTCTTTTCTCCTTCTGAAGGTATTTATTCTAACTTTATTCAGTTTGTATTGTGAAGGTATTTATTCTAACTTTATTCAGTTTGTATTGTGAAGGTATTTATTCTAACTTTATTCAGTTTGTATTGTGAAGGTATTTATTATAACTTTATTCAGTTTGTATTGTGAAGGTATTTATTATAACTTTATTCAGTTTGTATTGTGACAGTTTTCACAGTTTGACTCTTGAATGACTCTTTGTTCATCTTGTTAGTTTAGTTCCAGTAGAAACAGCAGAAATCTGTAGTTCTGAACTCTACTAACAGTCAACAGATCAACAGGAAGTGTTCCTCCATTTTAAAGTGTCTGATAACAACTGACAGTACTGAGTCAGTGTTCATCAATAACTTCACACATTTGTCTTGTAATCTGTTACACTGAGAAAATGTGTCATTAAATTACAGTTACTGATGTAAATGTTGATGATTACAAAGGAGGTAACATGAATATAGAGTAAACAGCTATCCATCAACAAAGCTTCTTTGTCTTCAAAGCGTCTGAATCCTTCTCAGGTCTCTCGTACTCTGACCGTCACCTGGAAAACTCAAAGTATTAATCAGCACAAAGCCAAATACTTTGAATCAGTATTTTTACATGAATGATTAGATCACACTGTTGGTTGTATGAAGTTTGGACGATATTAGATACAGCTGTGTGTGTTTGTCATGTGACTGAGAGGAATGAAGAGAAATAATGTGTTGTGTTTGTGTGAAGGTGTTTCTCTGCTATGGATCAGTGTGAGGACAGAGAGGAGGGAGTCCCTCCCTCTAAAAGCTCTCTGTGTGGGGAACATGACAGCCAGACCAAAGCTCAGAGGTGAGATGAGGATCTCTAACTGTCCATCACTGTTCTCCACTCACATCACTCCACCATCATTATTCACACTCAAACATCTGTGTGTGTTGTGTTGAAGAACAAAGAAGCAGCTCAGACCTAGACCTGAACCTGGACCTGGACCTGAACCCAGCTGTGTGTCCATGAAGAGCAACCGGTCCATGGATGAACCATCCATCCACCCAGACCTCCGTCTCTCCAGCTACGCTCATCAGCTCCTCCTGGGGGATTCCAAGGCGTTCCCAAGCCAGAACCCTCCAGTGTGTTCTGGGTCTCCTCCCAGTTGGACGTGCCTGGAACTCCTCCACAGGTGGGTGTCCAAGGGGCATCCTGACCAGGGGCCTGTTTCAGGAAGCAGGTTTAACTAACTCTGAGTTAAAGAACTGGGCCTTCATTAAATTATGGAATTATTATTGTTATTATTATTTTTAAATAGGCCTATTTGTGGAAAACATATGTAATATTTGAGTTACATAAAAGCTTTTTATTTGTTTTCTTCCTAATTGTCCTTGAAATAGTGGCCAAGAACTCCCCCCCCACCTCCACCCTGGACCTGGACCTGGACCCAGCTGTGTGTCCATGAAGAGTGATCGGTCCATGGATGACCGTACAGATTTTAAACGTGGACAACCAGCTGATGGAAGGTAAGAATGTAAAGGTGCAAAGACTGAACAGACTTTTCATTTCTATCCAACATGCACATTTATCAGAGCTGTTGTTGTTTCAGGATCCATCAGAGACCTGAATCTCCTGGACCTGAACCCAGCTGTGTGTCCTTTAAGAGCGACTGGTCTAAGGACTTTTACATTAATTTCAAAGGAGGACGTCCATCAGCTGATCAGATGTAAGCTGTAACTGACAGTGAACGTTATGCTAGACATGAACTGGTTTATATGACGTCTGACCTCGTCAGTGAAAAGCCGGCCGTCATAGAGAGGGAGGAGACGTGATCATCATTTAAATATGGAGATAACACATCACATGTTCACACAGTCTCTCCTGGAACACATTCATGCTGTTTCACTCAGTTGTTCATATGAAAAGTGACATGATTTATTTATTTATACATTACAGACATAAAAACATGTTGAAGTGAAAACACTTATTTCCAACATGTTAAAAGACAAAACACAAGACAAACAACATCAAACTGAATCAGCACAAATTAAATCAAATAATAAACACAAAGTAAAACTGTCATTATAAAGCTGTTCCATAAATAAGTCCTGACCTGACTTCTATAAGCTCCTCTCATGTTTAACAGCTCGATGTGTAACAGGAAGCTGTTCCACAACACAGCACCAGCTTTAAAAAAGGAACTTGTGCCTCCATTATTCACTGGAGGGACTTTATATGAACACACTGGCCCTGGTGTTACAGCCATGCTGAGGATGTTTCATTATCTGTCAAGTATTGAGGATCAAAGCCGTTGATAATGTTGAACATATGATGCAGCTTCTGTTGTTCTACTCTGAGCTGTACTGGCAGCAGTCCTACACTTCTGAATCCATCACAACCAACATGAGTTAAAGAGGAAACATTTCATTAATACTGAATCATATTATTTTATACCAGCTGCAGTTTGATCCTGAATTTAGATGTTAAACCACTGAACCAATCAGAACATCAGAATCAAACTGATGCTGTACCAATGAGGACATGAGAAGTTTCTACAGAAAAGTCAAAAACCTTCATCTGTGAAACAGGAACTGAAGTTTGATGGCAAACAACAGATTCACAGCACAGTGACTGGTCCAATATTATTCCTAAATATGAGACAAAATCTCATCAAACTTCATTATAAAAGATTTTTAATGTATTTGTTCTTGACGTCTTTGTTCCAAACAGGATTGACTGGCTTTAACCCAAATGTATTGAAAGCTTGTTATCTATGAGCCACTCTCTGACACTTTGTGATTCTTTACTAAGAGTTGTGAGTTTCACTGACATCATTCCCAGAGAGCAGAAATGCAGAATCATCACAGCAGCTGTCGATTCTCTACACCACTACAGGGAGTCATCTGATTCTCTGTTCACATCCAAATATCACTTGATGGACCTTTAGCTTGTGTTTGTCTCCGTGTGGACAGACATAATGTGAACTCATTCTTCATGATTCCTCCACAGAGTGGACCAGGAGAGCTCAGAGGTTCCCAGTGGTCAGTCTGCCCAGCAGCATCAAACACACCTGGACTCCATATTTATGGTCTGTACATGTACAACAACTACTTTTACATCTATTGTGTTCACAATCATCTCCATGCTGCACTTTGTAGACCAGTGGATTGTCAGTGTGTCCAACATGGATCTGATGTTTGCTTCATGATGTTAGTTTGATTGTGTCATTCATATATTATTCTGTTCCAGCTGCTGGAGGAGAACATCGTCACTTTTGTGAAGAACGAGCTGAAGAAGATGCAGAAGGCTCTGAGTCCAGATTACCCAGAATGCTTAGAGAGTGAGAGTGAGGATGAGGAGGTGTTGGACGGTGAGGAGGAAGAGCAGAGGAGGAAGAGCAGAGATGCATTTCTGAAGATCACAGTGCACTTCCTGAGGAGAATGAAGCAGGAGGAAATGGCTGACTGTCTGCAGAACAGTAAGAGGATTTCTATAAAGATTTAACATGATGGATAAATGAGACATTTACTGAGATATTTTACATAAAATATGTTTATATTGTTTTTTGTGTTTGTTCATTCAGGAACTCGTGCTGTAAGGTGTCGACGTGAACTGAAGTCTAACCTGGAGAAGAAGTTCCAGTGTCTGTTTGAAGGGATCGCTAAAGCAGGAAACCCAACCCTTCTGAATCAGATCTACACACCGCTCTACATCACAGAGGGAGGGACTGCAGAGGTCAATGATGAACATGAGGTCAGACAGATTGAAACAGCATCCAGGAAACCAGACAGACCAGAAACAACAATCAGACATGAAGACATCTTTAAAGCCTCACCTGGAAGAGATGAACCAATCAGAACAGTGATGACAAAGGGAGTGGCTGGCATTGGGAAAACAGTCTTAACACAGAAGTTCACTCTGGACTGGGCTGAAGACAAAGCCAACCAGGACATAGACTTCACATTTCCATTCACTTTCAGAGAGCTGAATGTGCTGAAAGAGAAAAAGTACAGCTTGGTGGAACTTGTTCATCACTTCTTTACTGAAACCAAAGAAGCAGGAATCTGCAGGTTTGAAGAGTTCCAGGTTGTGTTCATCTTTGACGGTCTGGATGAGTGTCGACTTCCTCTGGACTTCCACAACACTGAGACCCTGACTGATGTTACAGAGTCCACCTCAGTGGATGTGCTGCTGACAAACCTCATCAGGGGGAAACTGCTTCCCTCTGCTCGCCTCTGGATAACCACACGACCTGCAGCAGCCAATCAGATCCCTCCTGAGTGTGTTGGCATGGTGACAGAGGTCAGAGGGTTCACTGACCCACAGAGGAAGAAGTACTTCAGGAAGAGATTCAGAGATAAGCAGCAGGCCAGAACCATCATCTCCCACATCAAGACATCACGAAGCCTCCACATCATGTGCCACATCCCAGTCTTCTGCTGGATCACTGCTACAGTTCTGGAGAATGTGTTGAAAAGCAGAGAGGGAGGAAAGCTGCCCAAGACCCTGACTGAGATGTACATCCACTTCCTGGTGCTTCAGACCAAACTGAAGAACATCAAGTATGATGGAGGAGCTGAGACAGATCCACACTGGAGTCCAGAGAGCAGGAAGATGATTGAGTCTCTGGGAAAACTGGCTTTTGAGCAGCTGCAGAAAGGCAACCTGATCTTCTATGAATCAGACCTGACAGAGTGTGGCATCGATATCAGAGCAGCCTCAGTGTGCTCAGGAGTGTTCACACAGGTCTTTAAAGAGGAGAGAGGGTTGTACCAGGACAAGGTGTTCTGCTTCGTCCATCTGAGTGTTCAGGAGTTTCTGGCTGCTCTTCATGTCCATCTGACATTCATCAAGTCTGGAGTCAATCTGCTGGCAGAAGAACAAACAACATCCAGGTGGTCTAAAGCCTTTAAAGATAAACCTGAACCAACCCGTTTCTACCAGAGTGCTGTGGACGAGGCCTTAAAGAGTCCAAATGGACACCTGGACTTGTTCCTCCGCTTCCTCCTGGGTCTTTCACTGCAGACCAATCAGACTCTTCTACGAGGTCTGTTGACACAGACAGGAAGTAGCTCACCGACCAATCAGACTCTCCTACGAGGTCTGTTGACACAGACAGGAAGTAGCTCACCGACCAATCAGACTCTCCTACGAGGTCTGCTGACACAGACAGGAAGTAGCTCACAGACCAATCAGAAAACAGTCAACTACATCAAGAAGAAGCTCAGTGAGAATGTGTCAGCAGAGAGAAGCATCAATCTGTTCCACTGTCTGAATGAACTGAATGATCGTTCTCTAGTGGAGGAGATCCAACAGTCCCTGAGATCAGGAAGTCTCTCCACAGATAAACTGTCTCCTGCTCAGTGGTCAGCTCTGGTCTTCATCTTACTGTCATCAGAAAAACATCTGGACGTGTTTGACCTGAAGAAATACTCTGCTTCAGAGGAGGCTCTTCTGAGGCTGCTGCCAGTGGTCAAAGCCTCCAACAAAGCTCTGTAAGTACTCAGATAATTATTGATTTATTTATTTTAAAGATATTCAAAGAATGGAGAAAAATAAATAATTTGTTAAATATATTCTTCAGACTGAATGATTGTAACCTCTCAGAGAGAAGCTGTGCAGCTCTGTCCTCAGTTCTCAGCTCCCAGTCCTCTAGTCTGAGAGATCTGGACCTGAGTAACAACAACCTGCAGGATTCAGGAGTGAAGCAGCTTTCTGCTGGACTGGAGAGTCCACACTGTGGACTGGAAACTCTCAGGTCAGGATTCATCAACCTGATCATCATTTAAACTGTGATTTATATGAGGAGATAAACACCTGGACATTTTCTCTACTCAGATTATCTTCAGCATGTGTTTAGACCCTGTGAATAACTTTCTATTAATATATATTTATTAGTTTTGTTGTGTCTCTGCTGTTGGAACCTGAAATACCAGAGAGGAGTTTAACTGTGTAACTGACTCAAAGTAAAACACACAGACAGTTATTCAGTGAACAGTTTTTGGTAACAGTTGTAGTTTCTTTTAATCTCAGAGCAGTATCTGTGCTGGGATGATAGTGGTTGTTATTCACCATGGTGATATGACACTTCACCTCAGCTGTTATCTGGTTAACCACCATTTAATTCTTATTTAGTTTCAAACAACCTTAAAACTAGATGATCACTGAAACTGAATGAAGGAGTCAGAAATGTTTGCTTTCTGTTATCTTCTACTGTTATTTCCACAGTGTTCGGTCCTTATTTGCACATTAGTGGTGATTCCTGTTCTGTATTAAACTGTGAGCATCTGAGACAGAGTCATTTAGCTTTGTGACGTGTTGGAGGTTTGATGTTCATACAAACTGTAGTCAGAGTCTGTCACCTGCAGCTCTTCATCTAATCAGCTCACTGTGGCTGCTTTTTATTTTATTTACATCTATTTTTAGCAGTGAAGAGTTAGCAGTCGCTAACATCTTGTTGACTTAGGTTACAGGAAGCTGGAAGTACTTCATAATAAAAGCTTTACAGTGGTTGGCCTTTTGAGCTGATTAGTAGTGACTGAAAGTATGAAGTTGAACTGTAAAGATGACAGAAACACATTGGTGATTACAGTAATAAACACAGGAGCTTCCAGTCCTGCAGTGATCTCAGATCATGTGACATGTGTGTTGTTTTGTGTGTGTTCAGTCTGTCAGGATGTCTGATCACAGAGGAAGGCTGTGCTTCTCTGGCCTCAGCTCTGAGTGCCAACCCCTCCCATCTGAGAGAGCTGGACCTGAGATACAATCATCCAGGAGACTCAGGAGAGAAGATCCTGTCTGCTGGACTGAAGGATCCACACTGGAGACTGGACACTCTCAGGTATGGACAGACAGGTGGAAACTCTCAGGTATGGATAAACTGCTGAGTCTGAACAGATAAAGTCTCATTGTCCACATGATTTGTTGTGCCCCCTGTTTTTAATTGGCTGAATGGGTCCCTGGGCAGACGCTCATGGACCCGCCACACCATCTTGCCACACAAAAATCCACCTTCATTATTTTGTGCTGGTCAAAAGCTGAATAAGTAGCTGAGCTGAGCTCGGAGCAGGTCTGCCTACAGTTCAATAAACCACGTGCTGAAATAGTGCTGCACTCACAAATCACAAGACAAGGATACAATGGATTAAATCACCTGAAGGCAGTGCTCATCAGTGTTCACAAGCAGACAGCATAACAGTTCTAAGTGATACCTGTAACTGAGTATACAACCATCACACTGCACAGCTGAATACTGATTTCAAAATAAGAGTCACTAAATGAGCGAGAGAACTTCACACACTGCAAAGGCCAACTTATAATGCACATAAAGAGGCCCATGACATCATCACACCACAGTAATGCAAACAGCATATCAAATCAATTCATCCATAATATTTATATTTATATAAATATATTATATTTTTTCTGGTCGCCCAATCACAACAGATAATGATACTAAATACACAGACAGAATAGTAGTTCTTACTATTACAGGTTCTTCTTCTAACCACAGTGCATTGTGACCTGCTGACCAATCATCACTTGCCCAACATCATATTATATTTGAAGAAACTAGGTTTTGCATGAAAGTGACAGTAATTATCAACATCAAGAGAGTGTGGAGCCCGACCAATAAAGATAAAAAAAAACAAAAACAGAAAGATTATTTTTCCTCCCATCACGGAGGGCCCATATGCTAGATACGGATCAGGGAGTGTAGCTTACCGGCACTCGGCTGATTGGCAAAGCTCCTCAGTGTGATCAGGATCAGAGCTGCAGGGGAAACATATGGCTGACTTTTTCTAGAGTGATCTCATGTCCATGTTAGCATGCTGAAAGAGAACGTGCTGCTCTGACCCCCCTCCTCCTTTCAGGCTGCAGCCTGCTGGAGTCCGATGGTTGACACCAGGTCTGAGGAAGTGTAAGTGTGTTTATCATTTCATTCATCAAACTGTGACATCACTCATTCACATCCTACTGAGGATGAAGATGATGTCATCATCAATAACTGCAGCTGTATTGTGTCTCGTTCTCTCCATCAGATTTCTGTGAACTGGAACTGGATCCAAACACAGCACAGAAACACATCAAACTGTCTGACAACAACAGGAAGGTGACACATGTGGAGGAGGATCAGTCACATCCTGATCATCCAGACAGATTTGACTCCTGGGTTCAGCTGCTGTGTAGAAATTATCTGACTGGTCGCTGTTACTGGGAGGTCGAGTGGAGCAGAGACGTTTATATATCAGTGAGTTACAAAAGAATCAGCAGGAAAGGAAACAGTTATGACTTTGAGTTTGGAAAGAACGATCAGTCCTGGTGTCTGGAGTGCTCTGATCGTTATGGCTACTCTGTCCGTCACAATAACAGAGTAACATTCATCTCCTTCTCCTCCTCTGCCTCTAACAGAGTAGCAGTGTATGTGGACTGTCCTGCTGGCACTCTGTCCTTCTACAGAGTCTCCTCTGACACACTGATCCACCTCCACACCTTCAACACCACATTCACTGAACCTCTGTGTGCTGGGTTTGGGTTCTGGTATCCTGGTTCCTCACTGTCTCTGTGTCCTTAGTGGAGAAGATAACAGAGAAATTGTGCAAATTATGATGCAAGCATGAAATTTGGTTTGATTGTTCTCTCGGCCCTATTGAGGAAATCTTGAAAATCCAAGATAGCGGCCATTTTTCAAGATGGTTAAAACCCCCGTCCACACCAGGAACTGCAGGCTAGCCGCGGGCGGAAAAATATATATTTCTGTGAGTCGGAAGGAGAGAGACGGTGGAGCAATGGAGACCAGGTAGTCAGAGCGACAAAGATCTGTGTGCGAATCTGAGTGAGTTTGGTCAGCAGGGGGAGCCGTTAGCTGTTAGCTGTTAGCTGTTAGCTGTTAACCACGTGTTGCTCTGCAGACACTGAGACACACTTCACACTTCAAAAAAGTTTACTGCTCAGTGTTAAACAGGAAGTAACTTTACCTGCTCAGTGTTAAACAGGAAGTAACTTTACCTGCTCAGTGTTAAACAGGAAGTAACTTTACCATAAAAAACATCAACATGTGAGAAAACTTCAGATGGCACTCTGTCCTTCTACAGAGTCTCCTCTGACACACTGATCCTGATCCTAACCCTTCAACACCACATTCACTGGGTCTGGGTCTGTGTGCTGGGTTCTGGTTCTGGTTCTGGTTCCTCAGTGTCTCTGTGGGAGGAGACAGGAGAACCACGTCACTCCTTTTATTGCTCTTAACCCTCCTGTTGTCCTTGAGTCAAGGAAGGAAAGGAGGGAGGGAGGAAGGAAGGGAGGAAGAAGGAAGGGTGGAAGGAAGACGGAAGGAAAGGAGGAAGGGAGGAAGGAAGACAGAAGGGAAGGAGGGAGAGAGGGAGGGAGGAAGGAAGGAAGGGAGGAAGGAGGATAGAGGAAGTACAGATGGAAGGGTTAGGGTTAGGACGACGTTAAACAAACTTAATTTCTCTCAAACTGTATAAAGTTCATAAATCTTGAAAATGTTTGAAAAGTCCAAAAATTAAAAACTAAAACAAACGTAGACTTAGAATGTGATTGTCTTTAATGGAGGGTTGATGTCAGATGGATGAATGAAAAGTTTAAATAGATCATTAAACTCATCATCACCATCATCTTTCATTCATGCTGCTATATTAATAATAATCTGTTGAGTTCATGTTGTAATGAAAGTTCAGCTTCACATTTATTAATAATAAAATCCTTAAAGGGTCTTAATTGTTGTCTTTTCTTTGAAGTGATGAATAAACCACAGATTCAGAAATGTGACTGATTAATAAAATGTATTGGTGTATTGAGATGAGATGAATGAGGTAATGTTTCCTGCTGAGTGAGGAGGAGGTTCCCTGATGAACCAGAGCTTCATTATTAAACCAGCAGCTTTGTAATCATGCAGCCGTCTTTATTTGTTCTGTTAGATGAACGCTCACAAGTTGTAACCATGGGAACCTTTCCCGTCTCTACTTTCCATCCCATATGATGTGAACACAGCTTTAGAGATGAGAAGTCCATGAGCTGCTGTGTGTTTTTGACATACAGGAAGTAGTTTATTTAGTTCCTGTGTAGAGAATAAAGTTGATGATGAGAAGTAGCTGATGTGAGTTTTCTCCATGTCTTTGTGTGTGTGTGCATGTTAATTCATATGTCATTTCATACAGTAGATTGAAGGTATGTTTGACTTCTACTAGTGCTCCCAGTTTCAGGACTGTTTAAAGTGTCAGTTTAATGTGTTTAGCTCACATTCAGTCTGACAGCTGTTGTTCACTGACTGTTTCTAAACAAGTTGTGCATCATCAGCACTCAGCTGTCATGTGTGGTTAAAGCCAGCAGGTGTCACTGTTTATTCCTTTGGTTAATACTGACAGAGATACCATGATAAATGCTGAGCAATATTAGCGCCCTCTGATGGCCACAGTGACAAACTACAACAGCAGCCTGCACTGTTCAGGAGTTTGTGAAATGATGTTCAGAAATCATTGAAAGCCTGTGAGTCTTTGTACATCATGAAGATGTTTGTCAGTGTGTTTTTGTAAATGATGATGATGTCTGAATAAAATGTGTAAATGTCAGTAGATTCAAAGCTACAAACTATGACTAAGTCAGGGCTCAAGTTTCATGAAAAGTTTGGAGTGAGATTACATCTGTTAGAGCCGCAGCGTCCCTCAGCCGTCCTGTTCATAACTGATCAGCACAACAAGTTTTAAATGTTGAATAAATAGAGTCAAACGTATCAGCTGCACACAAAAGTACAAAGTACAAAGTATTTAAGGTGTTTTTACTGCTCTCAGGTGTAAAACTGGTCAAAGTTCACCTTAAACAGCATTTAAAAGTTAAACCGTGCGTGTGTGTGTCAGATACTGATGCCTTGATGACAGAGGTTATATATTATAAGTGTTTGAGTAGGTAGAAGTCTCGCGCGTGAAACGTGCTCGCAGCGGGAAAAACGTATTTTCCAAATCTACCCAGCAACAAGAAATACTGTGTTCTGATTGGCTGATAGGTTACTAATCTACCCAGCAACAAGAGATACTGTGTTCTGATTGGCTGATAGGTTACTAATCTACCCAGCAACAAGAGATACTGTGTTCTGATTGGCTGGTAGGTTACTAATCTACCCAGCAACAAGAAATACTGTGTTCTGATTGGCTGTTAGGTTACTAACTCGGAACAGCTGTGAACTGTTCATATTAGATATATTAATGTGTGTTCATATTAGATATATTAATGTGTTCATATTAGATATGGGTCATTTCAGAATTGCGGGTACATTTCAAGTTTAGACAAAAATAAGAATTTTTTTCTTTTTTTTTCGTTAAACCTTTTTCATTCTCATAGAGAATACTTTAAATTTAACACTTCCAGCATTTGCCAAGCTTAAACATGTAAGATTTCAAATATTTAATCTGAAAATCATCATACTAACAGTAACATCAGTCAACTCTGTTACAGACAAATTAGGGTAGATATTTATAGTACTGACATGTAATACATTTTAAAACTATGTCTTCCCTAAGAGAACTTTTGTCTTTACATCCACTAATTCAACTTTAAGTTTTCTAAAATAAAGACTTTTTTTTCAGGAGTAAAAACATTGACACATTTAATTGGAAAGTTGCCATTACAGTTTGCATTTTCTCTAAATATAGCTCCAAAAGTGAATGAAATGCTTTGAAATTCCATGTACGGAGAATGTTAGTTATGATACAACTTCTGGTTAATTTGTCAACAATAAAACATATTTAATGATCATTTTTTGAAACAAAACTTCAAAGAAACAGAGTTGACGGTGATGTGAACAGAGTTGACATGAATAACATAGTTGACAAACCATGCGTAAAAGACCAAAAACAGTGACATTAAAACTTTTAAAACCATCTTTTTTAAATGTAAAAACATTTCATAGCAACACTGAACATCTGAAAATAATAACATTTTGACTCTGTTAGTCACCGTCAACTCTGTTATCATTAAAATCTTGACACATGTAACAGAGTTGATGATAACAGAGTTGACATTTTCAACCATTTTGTGCCTTAACTCCAAGTGCTAGCTTAAAACCAGATACCACATGTCATGAATAAAACTATAATTTTATGAATTTTCATCATATAATTGTTTTTTTAAAAATGACGGACAGATTCACTAGAATATCATAGTAACAGATTTGACATATAATTAATCTACTGCTGGTGTATTCCCAACATTTTGTACAAATTAATGAGAGAGAAAGTTTAATATACATTAGTTCCCTCCAAATCTTTTCTGCAAGAGGAAGTGACATCACTGGGTACAAGTCACATGTTTTTATTTGAATGCTGTAGGTTTTTTTAATGTGTTTTGTAACAGAGATAACAGAGTTGACCGGCTCATAGGGACAGATAAAAAATATATATTTTTAATGTTGAAATCCTGTGTATTACAGAAAATAAATACTCTGTGCAATTGATTGTATGAGTATTTATAGGATTAGCACAAAAA
>JAJDFG010000337.1:95000-112500 GCA_021039105.1 Scomber colias
GGTGAACACCTGCAGGACTGATGATGTCACTGATGACGTCACTGATGACATCACTGATGACGTCACAGATAGTTAGGAGCCAATCGTGGTCCAGTATGTGACTTCCACAGTGTGATGAGGAAACATGAAGCCTCCACAAACACTGAGAATGAACGTTACAGTGAAGTAGTTCAACTGTGCTAATACATTTATTATTACATTATTATTCCAAGCAGAGTATTTTTACCTTCTTAAAACATGTGCAGAGGATCTTTAAAGTTCACACAGTCAACGGATCTTAAAGTCTGTTTGGATTTTTTTTTCCATGGCCTGTAAAACTTTGAGCGTTTTTGTCAGATTGACTCAAACATGATCAGTTCTGATGATGTTTATTGATCAGATGTGTTTAATGAAAGTTAAAGATAGATTGGATTGATGTTGAACAGACACACTGAGATACATAATCACATCTAAACAAACATCATGTGATATTTGTAAAGGAGCTTTAGTAACACCTGACAATATATTGGATTTTAAAGTCCATGTTAATATCATTTATTCACATGTTGTTCAGTGTTGTCAGTAATATTCAGTTATTTGGGTTAAATATGTGTAATTGAAGCGACCAGCAGGGGGCAGAGTGAAACGCTGTCTGACTGCCGGCTAAGTAACACAAGCTGCTTCTTTATGTTTAAGCAATAAAAAGTGAACTTATTCCACCAAACTGTTGATGGAGTGATGTAATACTTTACAACATATCTGATATACTGTGTAATCTGTAAATGTTCATCACAGATAGATGATGTCATGCAGTCAAACAGCTGGTGTGAGAGTGGCAGCAGACGCTCATGTTTCTGTTTATCTGTTCATGTCTCTAATATCATATTTCATCATCTCCTCCCTCCTCCAGAGATTTCTATACATCTTTGGGAGGAACAATGAGTCAAATCTTGGAAATGTGGATGGAATTTGACCCTCGGGTGTTTCCTGAATTTTGTGTGCTTGTTGTGTCGCAGCTTCTTTTCTCCTTCTGAAGGTATTTATTATAACTTTATTCAGTTTGTATTGTGAAGGTATTTATTATAACTTTATTCAGTTTGTATTGTGAAGGTATTTATTCTAACTTTATTCAGTTTGTATTGTGAAGGTATTTATTATAACTTTATTCAGTTTGTATTGTGAAGGTATTTATCATAACTTTATTCAGTTTGTATTGTGACAGTTTTCACAGTTTGACTCTTGAATGACTCTTTGTTCATCTTGTTAGTTTAGTTCCAGTAGAAACAGCAGAAATCTGTAGTTCTGAACTCTACTAACAGTCAACAGATCAACAGGAAGTTTTCCTCCATTTTAAAGTGTCTGATAACAGCTGACAGTACTGAGTCAGTGTTCATCAATAACTTCACACATTTGTCTTGTAATCTGTTACACTGAGAAAATGTGTCATTAAATTACAGTTACTGATGTAAATGTTGATTACAAAGGAGGTAACATGAATATAGAGTAAACAGCTATCCATCAGCAAAGCTTCTTTGTCTTCAAAGCGTCTGAATCCTTCTCAGGTGTCTCGTACTCTGACCGTCACCTGGAAAACTCAAAGTATTAATCAGCACAAAGCCAAATACTTTGAATCAGTATTTTTACATGAATGATTAGATCACACTGTTGGTTGTATGAAGGTTGGACGATATTAGATACAGCTGTGTGTGTTTGTCATGTGACTGAGAGGAATGAAGAGAAATAATGTGTTGTTGTGTTTGTGTGAAGGTGTTTCTCTGCTATGGATCAGTGTGAGGACAGAGAGGAGGGAGTCCCTCCCTCTAAAAGCTCTCTGTGTGGGGAACATGACAGCCAGACCAAAGCTCAGAGGTGAGATGAGGATCTCTAACTGTCCATCACTGTTCTCCACTCACATCACTCCACCATCATTATTCACACTCAAACATCTGTGTGTGTTGTGTTGAAGAACAAAGAAGCAGCACAGACCTGGACCTGGACCTGGACATGGACCTGGACCTGGACCTGGACCTGGACCTGGACCTGGACCTGAACCTGAACCTGGACCTGAACCCAGCTGTGTGTCCATGGAGAGCGACACACTCACATGTCAGCAGGAGAAGATGAAGGAGTTAAATATTGCAGATTTATTGATTTGTGATCGATAGTGAGATGAGTGTTTTATGAGCGTTGTGTTTGTTGCTGCAGGTGGGGCTTCACTGTGATATCAGACAAACACCAGCTGTAAGTATCTTTAACCCTCCACCTGCTTTATGCTTCATGATTTTAACTTTAACTATAAATGTTATTTAAACGTTGTTTAAATGTTGTTTGGCTCTCTGAATCAGTCTCATCAGATCAGATATTCCTTTATTATTCCCACAGTGGGGAAGTTTACATTCTTACAGCAGCAGGTTAGTCAAGTAGAAGAGCAGCAATAAGAAAGAATAAAAAACAACTAGAAAATTCCAGGGAAGTGTTGAGTGCCACGGGGCTGCTGCCGGGACGAGTACACGATTTACTTTGTCTTTATGAATGAACTTTATTCTCAACTTCACATTCCTGAAAATATTAAGTTGCTAAGGGCAGCTAAGGCCCTGCGGTTGCTAAGGGCAGCTAAGGCCCTGCGGTTGCTACGGCGATTTGAGAATGTGCTTGGAAAAAATTCTCAAAATTCTGAAGAATCTGGCTTCTGACAAGGTCCCGAACAATTGCAAACTGTGAGAAAACCGTAACTCCTGTCCACAAACCGAAAACACCGTGAGAGACACAGAAGCCGGCAGATTCTGACAGTGTTTATTTTATTCAGATATTCCTTAAAATGAGCGAGTAAGCTCAGTGTGAACACAGAGTGAGATTCTTTTGAAATAAGAAGAAGATTACATTAGGTTTAATGGGGAGTGAGACAGGTATTGCTGCCGCTCTCGGCCCCCCCGTTTAAATTTTGTGCAGACCCCGCCTGTCAAAGTCACATTTTATGAATCCCAACAC
Source organism: Scomber colias (assembly GCA_021039105.1). Classification (NCBI taxonomy): domain Eukaryota; kingdom Metazoa; phylum Chordata; class Actinopteri; order Scombriformes; family Scombridae; genus Scomber; species Scomber colias. The sequence continues at coordinate 97,968 of JAJDFG010000337.1, forward strand.
CTATGTCTACATTTTGACAAAAAATTATTTGTCTCCTTTTTACGGTTTGGCCGTGAGCTCGAGTTAAAAATAAAAATGAAGGTTATTTTTTACTGCTTCTCACACTCTAACTAACTGCTGCTTCCGCTATGAAGAAAAAGTGATTTCCACTCCTCGTTTGACTGCTCATAGTTTGAAAAGTTTACATGTTATCTAAAAACAGTTTGGTGTTTATAGAGAGCACAAGTTTTCCTCTGTTTTAAAGTTTGAATCATGTTTCTACGTGCACGTATGAGAGAGCTAGGTGACTCTGAAAAAAGGTGAAAAAAGGTTAAATTGAGGAGTGCCTCAGAGCTGAGCACCCGTGGCACTAATAAGAACAAGAATGATGATGATAATAAAATAAGTATACATATATATATATATATATATATATATATATATATATAATGTATAATGTATAATATATAATATATATGGAGGTGCAGGATGATGTTAAACAGAAGAAGTAGTTCTCTGACGGCGGATGAATCTCTCTCTCAGCTTCCTGTGCTGCTCCTGTGAAGCCGAGCTTTGGGATTGGATCACCAGCTTCCTCAAAGCTCAGGTGAGTCAGAGCCGCCGTCTCCATGGCAACAGATGTGTCACCTCTCTGCGATCCCGTAGGTCCAGACTGTGCTGAGTCTCTGAGGTGTTTTGGTTTCAGAACGATGACCCCGGCGCTCCGGTGCTGCGGCGACACTCCTCCTCAGACTTCTCCAAGCAGAAGTTCGGCACCATGCCGCTCGTACCAATCAGAGGAGACGAGAGCAACAACAGCATGCTGTCGGCCAATCAGACGCTGGTTCGTTTCTGTTCATTTATTATTAAACAATAATAAAATAAACTATATAATAATAATATAATATTATAAAAACGTTATTTTGTCTCTGCAGAGAAAACTACACGACAGACGAACTCTCTCCATGTACTTTGTGAGTATTTCACTTCCTGTAGGATCATCGGTACTTCCTGTTGAGTTTATTTATTTAAACAAGAGTTTTTATTTATCTAACAAAGAAAACACTGAACATCAGTTTGTTCTGACTCACTGAACCATTTTGGAACATTTGGGAACATCTGACATCTTTTCTCTTCATTCTCAGATTGTTGTGGTTAAATCTTTATTTCCTGGAGGAAGTGTGTGTTTCTCTAACTGTGTGTGTGTGTGTGTGTGTGTGTGTGTGTGTGTGTGTGTGTGTGTGTCCAGCCAATGAAGGTCCAGCAGGACTCGTTTGAGGAGCGTTCAGAGTCTCTGGACCTCCCTGAGCCGCTCTACGAGGAGGTCGGTGACTTCGGCCTGCAGGTCCTCAAATCTCTGGAGACCAGCTTCCTGTCCAGCAGCGCAGCAGAGACGCAGGAAGTCCCGCACCGCCTGCCGCTCAGACTCGTTCCCATAGAACCCGCAGGGCCGGACCTCTCCGCGGTGCCCGACCCGGTGCGGAGCGTCGCCGGCTCCACGGACGCTCCGGAGCCGAGCGGAGCAGACGGAGCCGCGGACCCGGACACTGTGCAGCCGCCTGCAGCCACCAGGAGGCAGCAGAGAGTCTGCACTCCGTCACAGGAGCTGCTGCTGCTGGAGCTGTCCTCTGCTTTCAACAAGAAGGCTGGGGAGGAAGAGGAGGAGGAGGAGGAAGAGGAGGAGAGGCCGTATGATGTCTGAGACGTTTTTATCACAGCAGAGTAAAATCAGTTTGTTCTGGAGTCAGGAGGAAAGTCTGCATCTCATTTATTACACATTAGATTTAGATTCATGATTAAAAAGCTGATCAGCTGATCTCAGCTTATTCTTACATGGAGAATATTTCTAAATGATCAATAACAAATAATTACTATCAGGACCAAAGAGAGTAAAACACAACATTAATAAACAGGATGAGAAACTACTTTAAATCTCTTTGGTTATTAAACCAGAAAACAAATTCATATCATTAAAATCTGACTTTTTGTGCCTGGACACAGCTGATGAAGAGCAGTAACGTAGACTTCATACCTCACATGTAGAAGATGTTTAATCAGTACAAACTATGAAATATAATCATTAAACTGTCTAAACAAGAGCATCTGTGATATTTATCATGTTATATTGAGTCTGAGAGTTTTATGGGTCAAATTATCAGCCTGAAACTGTGAGGACCAATCAGGAGAGAGACTCCTGACTCCTGCTGCATGAGAAGGACTAAAACCAGGATCCAGGATTCTCTGCTTGTCACAGATAGATGATGTCATGCAGTCAAACTGCTGATGTGAGAGTGGAAGAACAAACTGGTTTTAATGGTTTTAATGGTGACACAGTGTAAAGAGACAGTTTGGTTTGTGATGGTGAATTAAAACTCTTTGTTGTCATTGTGTTGTGAATATAAATGTGTTTAATAAGTGATCGACTCTTCACAGCAACACTGTCTCTGTATTTATTGATTGAAGCAAACAGCTGATCCACAGAGAGCTGCTGAGGCTCAGTGACTCCACTGGATCTGATTATTTATAACATCTTCATTTCTTTTTAAAGCCTAAATGTTCCTGTGTTCATGTTTGGAGAGTGTGAGTGAAGCAAACAGCTCCTCCTCTGACAGGAAGTGATGCTGTGAGTGAAGCAAACAGCTCCTCCTCGGACAGGAAGTGATGCTGTGAGTGAAGCAAACAGCTCCTCCTCTGACAGGATGTGATGCTGTGAGTGAACAGCAGGTGGCAGCAGACGCTCATGTTTCTGTTCATCTGTTCATGTCTCTAAAATCATATTTCCTCATCTCCTCCCCTCCAGTGATTTCCATACATCTGTGGGAGGAACAATGAGTCGAATCTGGGAAATGTGGATGGAATTTGACACTCGGGTGTTTCCTGAATTTCTCTTTGTGTGCTTGTTGTGTTGCAGCTTCTTTTCTCCTTCTGAAGGTATTTATTCTAACTTTATTCAGTTTGTATTGTGAAGGTATTTATTCTAACTTTATTCAGTTTGTATTGTGAAGGTATTTATTCTAACTTTATTCAGTTTGTATTGTGAAGGTATTTATTATAACTTTATTCAGTTTGTATTGTGAAGGTATTTATTATAACTTTATTCAGTTTGTATTGTGAAGGTATTTATTCTAACTTTATTCAGTTTGTATTGTGAAGGTATTTATTATAACTTTATTCAGTTTGTATTGTGAAGGTATTTATTATAACTTTATTCAGTTTGTATTGTGAAGGTATTTATTATAACTTTATTCAGTTTGTATTGTGACAGTTTTCACAGTTTGACTCTTGAATGACTCTTTGTTCATCTTGTTAGTTTAGTTCCAGTAGAAACAGCAGAAATCTGTAGTTCTGAACTCTACTAACAGTCAACAGATCAACAGGAAGTGTTCCTCCATTTTAAAGTGTCTGATAACAACTGACAGTACTGAGTCAGTGTTCATCAATAACTTCACACATTTGTCTTGTAATCTGTTACACTGAGAAAATGTGTCATTAAATTACAGTTACTGATGTAAATGTTGATGATTACAAAGGAGGTAACATGAATATAGAGTAAACAGCTATCCATCAACAAAGCTTCTTTGTCTTCAAAGCGTCTGAATCCTTCTCAGGTCTCTCGTACTCTGACCGTCACCTGGAAAACTCAAAGTATTAATCAGCACAAAGCCAAATACTTTGAATCAGTATTTTTACATGAATGATTAGATCACACTGTTGGTTGTATGAAGTTTGGACGATATTAGATACAGCTGTGTGTGTTTGTCATGTGACTGAGAGGAATGAAGAGAAATAATGTGTTGTTGTGTTTGTGTGAAGGTGTTTCTCTGCTATGGATCAGTGTGAGGACAGAGAGGAGGGAGTCCCTCCCTCTAAAAGCTCTCTGTGTGGGGAACATGACAGCCAGACCAAAGCTCAGAGGTGAGATGAGGATCTCTAACTGTCCATCACTGTTCTCCACTCACATCACTCCACCATCATTATTCACACTCAAAGCTCTGTGTGTGTTGTGTTGAAGAACAAAGAAGCAGCACAGACCAGACTCTGCTGGACCTGGACCCAGCTGTGTGTCCATGAAGAGCGACCGGTCGAGGGAGGAACCACAATATTTTAAACGTGGACAACCAGCTGATGGAAGGTAAGAATGTAAAGCTGCAAAGACTGAACAGACTTTTCATTTCTATCCAACATGCACATTTATCAGAGCTGTTGTTGTTTCAGGATCCATCAGAGACCAGAATCTCCTGGACCTGGACCCAGCTGTCTGTCCATGAAGAGCGACCGGTCCATGGACTTTGACATTAATGTTAAAGGAGGACGTCCATCAGCTGATCAGATGTAAGCTGTAACTGACAGTAGACGTTATGCTAGAAATGAACTGGTTTATATGACGTGTTGTCCGACCTCGTCAGTGAAAAGCCGGTCGTCATAGAGAGGGAGGAGACGTGATCATCATTTAAATATGGAGATAACACATCACATGCTCACACAGTCTCTCCTGGAACACATTCATGCTGTTTCACTCAGTTGTTCATATGAAAAGTGACATGATTTATTTATTTATACATTACAGACATAAAAACATGTTGAAGTGAAAACACTTATTTCCAACATGTTAAAAGACAAAACACAAGACAAACAACATGAAACTGAATCAGCACAAATTAAATCAAATAATAAACACAAAGTAAAACTGTCATTATAAAGCTGTTCCATAAATAAGTCCTGACCTGACTTCTATAAGCTCCTCTCATGTTTAACAGCTGGATGTGTAACAGGAAGCTGTTCCACAACACAGCACCAGCTTTAAAAAAGGAACTTGTGCCTCCATTATTCACTGGAGGGACTTTATATGAACACACTGGCCCTGGTGTTACAGCCATGCTGAGGATGTTTCATTATCTGTCAAGTATTGAGGATCAAAGCCGTTGATAATGTTGAACATATGATGCAGCTTCTGTTGTTCTACTCTGAGCTGTACTGGCAGCAGTCCTACACTTCTGAATCCATCACAACCAACATGAGTTAAAGAGGAAACATTTCATTAATACTGAATCATATTATTTTATACCAGCTGCAGTTTGATCCTGAATTTAGATGTTAAACCACTGAACCAATCAGAACATCAGAATCAAACTGATGCTGTACCAATGAGGACATGAGAAGTTCAATCAATCAATCTTTATTTGTATAGCGCCAAATCACAACAAAGTTATCTCAAGGCTCTTTCCACATAGAGCAGGTTCTAAACCAAACTCTTCAGGTTTTAACTTTAAAGAGACCCAACATTCCCACATGAGACACAGTGGAGAGAAAAAACTCCCTTTTAACAGGAAGAACCCTCAGAACCAGACTCAGAAGTGGGCGGACATCTGCCTCGACTGGTTGGGTTGAGAGGAGAGAGAGGAAGGATAGAGAGGAAGGAGAGGAGAGAGAGAGGAAGAGGAGAGAGAGGAAGGATAGAGGAGGAAGCACAATGAAAATCAACAATGGAGCCAGATGGTCCGGGACTGGAATCTGTCATCCAGACGTCTACAAGCCCAGATTACCTGTGAGACCAGAAAGCACAGACAACTCCGGGGAAGAAGTTTAGCTTATTGAATGCATTGATAGAACATGAATGTTAATGGAAATAGATGGATGGATAGAGAGAGAGAGGGAGGAGGAGAGAGGATAGATGGATGGATAGAGAGAGAGAGGGAGGAGGAGAGAGGAGCCCAGTGCATCATGGGAGTCCCTCGGCAATCTAAGCCTATGGCAGTTTCTACAGAAAACTCAAAAACCTTCGTCTGTGAAACAGGAACTGAAGTTTAATGGCAAACAACAGATTCACAGGATAGTGACTGGTCCAATATTATTCCTAAATATGAGACAAAATATCATCAAACTTCATTATAAAAGATTTTTAATGTATTTGTTCTTGACGTCTTTGTTCCAAACAGGATTGACTGGCTTTAACCCAAATGTATTGAAAGCTTGTTATCTATGAGCCACTCTCTGACACTTTCTGATTCTTTACTAAGAGTTGTGAGTTTCACTGACATCATTCCCAGATAGCAGAAATGCAGAATCATCACAGCAGCTGTCAGATCATTTATATACAAAAGAAATAAAATAGAAGCGTGCAGCACCTCACATGTAATATCCTGAGGTTCTGATAAAACCACTTCAACATCACACACTTTACTTCTTCCTGTAAGAAATAAACCGTTTTACATCAGTGTGTCCAAACAGACACAATGTGAGCTCATTCTTCATGATTCCTCCACAGAGTGGACCAGGAGAGCTCAGAGGTTCCCAGTGGTCAGTCTGCCCAGCAGCATCAAACACACCTGGACTCCATATTTATGGTCTGTACATGTACAACAACTACTTTTACATCTATTGTGTTCGCAATCATCTCCATGCTGCACTTTGTAGACCAGTGGATTGTCAGTGTGTCCAACATGGATCTGATGTTTGCTTCATGATGTTAGTTTGATTGTGTCATTCATATATTATTCTGTTCCAGCTGCTGGAGGAGAACATCGTCACTTTTGTGAAGAACGAGCTGAAGAAGATGCAGAAGAGTCTGAGTCCAAAATACCAGAATGCTTAGAGAGTCAGAGGGAGGATGAGGAGGTGTTGGACGGTGAGGAGGAAGAGCAGAGGAGGAGCAGCAGAGAGGCATTTCTGAAGATCACAGTGCACTTCCTGAGGAGAATGAAGCAGGAGGAGCTGGCTGAGTGTCTGCAGAGCAGTAAGAGGATTTCTATAAAGATTTAACATGATGGATAAATGAGACATTTACTGAGATATTTTACATAAAATATGTTTATATTGTTTTTTGTGTTAGTTCATTCAGGAACTCGTGCTGAAAAGTGTCGACGTAAACTCAAGTCTAACCTGGAGAAGAAGTTCCAGTGTGTGTTTGAGGGGATCGCTAAAGCAGGAAACCCAACCCTTCTGAATCAGATCTACACACCGCTCTACATCACAGAGGGAGGGACTGCAGAGGTCAATGATGAACATGAGGTCAGACAGATTGAAACAGCATCCAGGAAACCAGACAGACCAGAAACAACAATCAGACATGAAGATATCTTTAAAGCCTCACCTGGAAGAGATGAACCAATCAGAACAGTGATGACAAAGGGAGTGGCTGGCATTGGGAAAACAGTCTTAACACAGAAGTTCACTCTGGACTGGGCTGAAGACAAAGCCAACCAGGACATACACTTCACATTTCCATTCACTTTCAGAGAGCTGAATGGGCTGAAAGAGAAAAAGTACAGCTTGGTGGAACTTGTTCATCACTTCTTTACTGAAACCAAAGAAGCAGGAATCTGCAGGTTTGAAGAGTTCCAGGTTGTGTTCATCTTTGACGGTCTGGATGAGTGTCGACTTCCTCTGGACTTCCACAACACTGAGATCCTGACTGATGTTACAGAGTCCACCTCAGTGGATGTGCTGCTCACAAACCTCATCAGGGGGAAACTGCTTCCCTCTGCTCGCCTCTGGATAACCACACGACCTGCAGCAGCCAATCAGATCCCTCCTGAGTGTGTCGGCATGGTGACAGAGGTCAGAGGGTTCACTGACCCACAGAAGGAGGAGTACTTCAGGAAGAGATTCAGAGATGAGAAGCAGGCCAGCACCATCATCTCCCACATCAAGACATCACGAAGCCTCCACATCATGTGCCACATCCCAGTCTTCTGCTGGATCACTGCTACAGTTCTGGAGGATGTGTTGAAAAGCAGAGAGGGAGGAAAGCTGCCCAAGACCCTGACTGAGATGTACATCCACTTCCTGGTGCTTCAGACCAAACTGAAGAAGGTCAAGTATGATGGAGGAGCTGAGACAGATCCACACTGGAGTCCAGAGAACAGGGAGATGATCGAGTCTCTGGGAAAACTGGCTTTTGAGCAGCTGCAGAAAGGCAACCTGATCTTCTATGAATCAGACCTGACAGAGTGTGGCATCGATATCAGAGCAGCCTCAGTGTGCTCAGGAGTGTTCACACAGGTCTTTAAAGAGGAGAGAGGGCTGTACCAGGACAAGGTGTTCTGCTTCGTCCATCTGAGCCTTCAGGAGTTTCTGGCTGCTCTTCATGTCCATCTGACATTCATCAAGTCTGGAGTCAATCTGCTGGAAGAAGAGCAAACAACATCCAGGTGGTTTAAAGTCTTTAAAGACAAACCTGAACCAACCCGTTTCTACCAGAGCGCTGTGGACAAGGCCTTAAAGAGTCCAAATGGACACCTGGACTTGTTTCTCCGCTTCCTCCTGGGTCTTTCACTGCAGACCAATCAGACTCTTCTACGAGGTCTGCTGACACAGACAGGAAGTAGCTCACAGACCAATCAGAAAACAGTCGAGTACATCAAGAAGAAGATCAGTGAGAATGTGTCTGCAGAGAGAAGCATCAATCTGTTCCACTGTCTGAATGAACTGAATGATCGTTCTCTAGTGGAGGAGATCCAACATTACCTGAGATCAGGAAGTCTCTCCACAGATGAACTGTCTCCTGCTCATTGGTCAGCTCTGGTCTTCATCTTACTGTCATCAGAAAAAGATCTGGATGTGTTTGACCTGAAGAAATACTCTGCTTCAGAGGAGGCTCTTCTGAGGCTGCTGCCAGTGGTCAAAGCCTCCAACAAAGCTCTGTAAGTACACAGAGAGTTATTGATTGATTTATTCAAAAGACATTCAAAGAATGGAGAAAAATAAATAATTAATTAAATATTTTTTTCCAAATATATTCTCCAGACTGACTGACTGTAACCTCTCAGAGAGAAGCTGTGCAGCTCTGTCCTCAGTTCTCAGCTCCCAGTCCTCTAGTCTGAGAGATCTGGACCTGAGTAACAACAACCTGCAGGATTCAGGAGTGAAGCAGCTTTCTGCTGGACTGGAGAGTCCACACTGTGGACTGAAAACTCTCAGGTCAGGATTCATCAACCTGTTCAACTGATCATCATTTAAACTGTGATTTATATGAGGAGATGAACACCTGGACATTTTCTCTACTCAGATTATGTTCAGCATGTGTTTAGACTCTGTGAATAACTTTCTATTAATATATATTTATTAGTTTTGTTGTGTCTCTGCTGTTGGAACCTGAAATACCAGAGAGGAGTTTAACTGTGTAACTGGCCCAAAGTAAAACACACAGACAGTTATTCAGTGAACAGTTTTTGGTAACAGTTGTAGTTTCTTTTAATCTCAGAGTAGTATCTGTGCTGGGATGATAGTGATTGTTACTCACCATGGTGACACTTCACCTCAACTGTTATCTGGTTAACCACCATTTAATTCTTCTTTAGTTTCAAACAACCTTGAAACTGGATGATTACTGAAACTGAATGAAGGAGTCAGAAATGTTTGCTTTCTGTTATCTTTTACTGTTATTTCCACAGTGTTCAGTCCTTATTTGCACATTAGTTGTGATTCCTGTTCTGTATTCAACTGTGAGCATCTGAGACAGAATCATTTAGCTCTGTGACGTGTTGGAGGTTTGATGTTAATACAAACTGTAGTCAGAGTCTGTCACCTGCAGCTCTTCATCTAATCAGCTCACTGTGGCTGCTTTTTATTTTATTTCCATCTATTTTTAGCAGTGAAGAGTTAGCAGTCGCTAACATCATGTTGACTAACGTTACAGGAAGCTGGAAGTACTTCACAATAAATGCTTTACAGTGGTTGGCCATTTGAATTGAGAAGTAATGGCTGAAAGTATGAAGTTGAACTGTAAAGATGACAGAAACACATTGGTGATGACAGTAATAAACAGAGGAGCTTCCAGTCCTGCAGTGATCTCAGATCATGTGACGTGTGTGTTGTTTTGTGTGTGTTCAGTGTGTCAGGATGTCTGATCACAGAGGAAGGCTGTGCTTCTCTGGCCTCAGCTCTGAGGTGCAACCCCTCCCATCTGAGAGAGCTGGACATGAGATACAATCATCCAGGAGACTCAGGAGAGAAGATCCTGTCTGCTGGACTGAAGGATCCACACTGGAGACTGGACACTCTCAGGTATGGACAGACAGGTGGACACTCTGAGGTATGGACAGACAGGTGGACACTCTCAGGTACGGACAGACAGGTGGACACTCTCAGGTATAGACAGACAGGTGGACACTCTCAGGTATAGACAGACAGGTGGACACTCTCAGGTATGGATAAACTGCTGAGTCTGAACAGATTCTCAGAGTCTCATTGTCCACATGATTTGTTGTGCCCCCTGTTTTTGATTGGCTGAATGGGTCCCTGGGCAGACGCTCATGGACCCCCCACACCATCTTGCCACACAAAAATCCACCTTCATCATTTTGAGCTGGTCAAAAGCTGAATAAGTAGTTGAGCTGAGCTCGGAGCAGGTCTGCCTACAGTTTAATAAATCAAGTGCTGAAATAGTGCTGCACTCACAAATCACAAGACAAGGATACAATGGATTAAATCACCTGAAGGCAGTGCTCATCAGTGTTCACAAGCAGACAGCATAACAGTTCTAAGTGATACCTGTAACTGAGTATACAACCATCACACTGCACAGCTGAATACTGATTTCAAAATAAGAGTCACTAAGTGAGTGAGAGAACTTCACACACTGCAAAGGCCAACTTATAATGCACATAAAGAGGCCTATGACATCATCACACCACAGTAATGCAAACAGCATATCAAATGAATTCATCCACAATATTTATATTTATATGAATATATTATATTTTTTCTGGTCGCCCAATCACAACAGATAATGATACTAAATATACAGACAGAATAGTAGTTCTTACTATTACAGGTTCTTCTTCTAACCACAGTGCATTGTGACCTGCTGACCAATCATCACTTGCCCAACATCATATTACATTTGAAGAAACTAGGTTTTGCATGAAAGTGACCAATAAAAAAAATAAAAAAAAAAAAACACCAGGTCTGAGGAAGTGTAAGTGTGTTTATCATTTCATTCATCAAACTGTGACATCACTCATTCACATCCTACTGAGGATGAAGATGATGTCATCATCAATAACTGCAGCTGTATTGTGTCTCGTTCTCTCCATCAGATTTCTGTGAACTGGAACTGGATCCAAACACAGTGAACAGGAAACTCAAACTGTCTGATAACAACAGGAAGGTGACATGTGTGGAGGAGTATCAGTCATATCCTGATCATCCAGACAGATTTGACTACTGGAAACAGCTGCTGTGTAGAAATGATCTGACTGGTCGCTGTTACTGGGAGGTCCTCCTCCTCCTCCTCCTCCTCCTCCTCCTCCTCTGTCTCTAACAGAGTAGCAGTGTATGTGGACTGTCCTGCTGGCACTCTGTCCTTCTACAGAGTCTCCTCTGACACACTGATCCACCTCCACACCTTCAACACCACATTCACTGAACCTCTGTATGCTGGGTTTACGTTCTTGTATCCTGGTTCCTCAGTCTCTCTGGTTCCTCTGTAGAAGGGAGAGTCTCTCTGGTTCCTCTGTAGGAGAGAGAGTCTCTCTGGTTCCTCAGTCTCTCTGGTTCCTCTGTAGGAGAGAGAGTCTCTCTGGTTCCTCTGTAGGAGGGAGAGTCTCTCTGGTTCCTCTGTAGGAAGGAGAGTCTCTCTGGTTCCTCTTAGTGGAGAAGATAACATAAAAAATGTGCAAATTATGATGCAAGCATGAAATTTGGTTTGATTGTTCTCTCGGCCCTATTGAGAAAATCTTGAAAATCCAAGATAGCGGCCATTTTTCAAGATGGTTAAAACCCCCGTCCACACCAGAAACTGCAGGCTAGCCGCGGGTGGAAAAATATATATATTTCTGTGAGTCGGAAGGAGAGAGACGGTGGAGCAATGGAGACCAGGTAGTCAGAGCAACAAAGATCTGTGCGCGAATCTGAGTGAGTTTGGTCAGCAGGGGGAGCCGTTAGCTGTTAGCTGTTAACCACGTGTTGCTCTGCAGACACAGACACACTTCCTGTTTCACAAGTCAGAACTTTGATTTGTGAAAGTCACCAGATTTACTCTCTTGATGCTTTATGGTGTATTTACATATTTACATCTTGTCACCAAGCTTTTATAAAACTTTTAATAATGTTCTTACTGCTTACTTTAGTAATGATGATTGTTTCTTTATATAAAATAGAAAGAGCTGCTGGAGTTCATGTTAGTAAAGAGTTTACTGCTCAGTGTGTAGCATCCCCGGCTGAATGATGGTCATACTCTTTAACTGATGGTTCATTGTGTTTATTTTCATGAACCTTGTACACTTTGAACACACCGTAAGAGCTATGAAAGAAGACAACAATAAAATAATTATCTTTCTTTATAACAATGAATTTATCATATCATAGCCTTACAAGATTCACTCAAATGAAATTATGTATTTTTAATTGTTACAATTACCTTTTAACCCATTTTAACCTAAAGACAACCTCTAATAGAGCGCTGTATGTACAATCATATCTATCTAACTTGAAATCAAAGTTTTTAATCTGTCATTTTGTGTCAAATATGCAGTTTTAACTATATATATTTTAAAGCTAATATCAAAACACTAAATACATCTTTGCATTAATAAACAAATCAATGAAATAACTGGTTTTATCTCCTTTAATCTAAACCGATAAGATGCTAATTGACATTCCTGCTAGCTAAAACACATAATCATAAAACTGCATCAAACTATGACAGACACAGTTTGAGCTAGACAAGAAGGAAGGGTGGAAAGAAAGGAGGGAGGGAGTGAGGAAGGGAGGAAGAAGGACGGAAAGGAGGAAGGGAGGAGGATAGAGGAAGTACAGATGGAAGAGTTAGGGTTAGGGTTAGAACGACACAAAGGTTAAACAAATTTAATTTCTCTCAAACTTTATAAAGTTCATAAATCTTGAAAATGTATGAATAGCTCCAAAAATGAAAAACTAAAACAAACGTAGACGTCTGAATGTGATTGTCTTTAATGGAGGGTTGATGTCAGATGGAGGAATGAAAAGTTTAAATAGATCATTAAACTCATCATCACCATCATCTTTCATTCATGCTGCTATATTAATAATAATCTGTTGAGTTCATGTTGTAATGAAAGTTCAGCTTCACATTTATTAATAATAAAATCCTTAAAGGTTCTTAATTGTTGTCTTTTCTTTGAAGTGATGAATAAACCACTGATTCAGAAATGTGACTGATTAATAAAATGTATTGATTTATTGGTTTATTGATGTATTGATGTATTGATGTATTGGTGATACATTGATAAATGCTGAGCAATATTAGCGCCCTCTGGTGGCCACAGTGACAAACTACAACAGCAGCCTGCACTGTTCAGGAGTTTGTGAAATGATGTTCAGAAATCATTGAAAGCCTGTGAGTCTTTGTACATCATGAAGATGTTTGTCAGTGTGTTTTTGTAAATGATGATGATGTCTGAATAAAATGTGTAAATGTCAGTAGATTCAAAGCTACAAACTATGACTAAGTCAGGGCTCAAGTTTCATGAAAAGTTTGGAGTGAGATTACATGTGTTAGAGCCGCAGCGTCCCTCAGCCGTCCTGTTCATAACTGATCAGCACAACAAGTTTATTATATATTAATGTGTGTGTGATGATGTCATGCAGTCAAACAGCTGATGTGAGAGTGGAAGAACAAACTGGTTTTAATGGTTTTAATGGTGACACAGTGTAAAGAGACAGTTTGGTTTGTGATGGTGAATTAAAACTCTTTGTTGTCATTGTGTTGTGAATATAAATGTGTTTAATAAGTGATCGACTCTTCACAGCAACACTGTCTCTGTATTTATTGATTGAAGCAAACAGCTGATCCACAGAGAGCTGCTGAGGCTCAGTGACTCCACTGGATCTGATTATTTATAACATCTTCATTTCTTTTTAAAGCCTAAATGTTCCTGTGTTCATGTTTGGAGAGTGTGAGTGAAGCAAACAGCTCCTCCTCTGACAGGAAGTGATGCTGTGAGTGAAGCAAACAGCTCCTCCTCTGACAGGAAGTGATGCTGTGAGTGAAGCAAACAGCTCCTCCTCTGACAGGAAGTGATGCTGTGAGTGAAGCAAACAGCTCCTCCTCTGACAGGAAGTGATGCTGTGAGTGAAGCAGACAGCTCCTCCTCTGACAGGATGTGATGCTGTGAGTGAACAGCAGGTGGCAGCAGACGCTCATGTTTCTGTTCATCTGTTCAGAGGAAATAACCCTTCACAATAAAAGTCTGCAGGAGGAGGAGAACATGGAGGAGGTGAACATGGAGGAGCTGAACATAGAGTAGGTGAACATGGAGGAGAACATGGAGGAGGAGAACATGGAGGAAGTGAACGTGGAGGAGGAGAACACGGAGGAGGTGAACATGGAGGAGGAGAACATGGAGGAGAACATGGAGGAGGTGAACATGGAGGAGAACATGGAGGAAGTGAACGTGGAGGAGGACAATGTGGAGGAGGAGAACGTGGAGGAGGTGAACATGGAGGAAGTGAACGTGGAGGAGGACAACGTGGAGGAGGAGAACGTGGAGGAGGTGAACACGGAGGAGGAGAACATGGAGGAGAACATGGAGGAGGAGAACATGGAGGAGGTGAACATGGAGGAAGTGAACAT
>JAJDFG010000337.1:117500-132500 GCA_021039105.1 Scomber colias
TGTGAGTCTAACTTCATTTAAACTATCCTCCGTATGAGCAGCATGAGTGTGAGTCTAACTTCATTTAAACTATCCTCCGTATGAGCAGCATGAGTGTGAGTCTAACTTCATTTAAACTACTTTTTATTCCACTTTAGTTTGAGTGAGTTTAACGAGTGATGACGTAGTTTTAGTGTTCCTGTAGTCGTAGTCTTAGTTTTCTTGTTTCAGGTTTTAGGAGGAAAGTCTTGATTAGTAGAAGCTGTGAAGGATGAGATAGTCACACTGAACACTATACAGTTACCATGGAGACGATGAACACTATACAGTCTCCATGGAGACGATGAACACTATACAGTCACCATGGAGACGATGATGTTTGGGCTGATGGTGTTTGGGCTGATGGTGTGAGTGATGGTGTTTGGGCTGATGGTGTGAGTGATGGTGTTTGGGCTGATGGTGTGAGTGTTGGTGTTTGGGCTGATGGTGTGAGTGATGGTGTTTGGGCTGATGGTGTTTGGGCTGATGGTGTGAGTGTTGGTGTTTGGGCTGATGGTGTGAGTGGTGGTGTTTGGGCTGATGGTGTGAGTGATGGTGTTTGGGCTGATGGTGTTTGGGCTGATGGTGTGAGTGTTGGTGTTTGGGCTGATGGTGTGAGTGATGGTGTTTGGGCTGATGGTGTGAGTGATGGTGTTTGGGCTGATGGTGTTTGGGCTGATGGTGTGAGTGTTGGTGTTTGGGCTGATGGTGTGAGTGATGATGTTTGGGCTGATGGTGTTTGGGCTGATGGTGTGAGTGATGGTGTTTGGGCTGATGGTGTGAGTGGTGGTGTTTGGGCTGATGGTGTGAGTGATGGTGTTTGGGCTGATGGTGTTTGGGCTGATGGTGTGAGTGTTGGTGTTTGGGCTGATGGTGTGAGTGATGGTGTTTGGGCTGATGGTGTGAGTGATGGTGTTTGGGCTGATGGTGTGAGTGTTGATGGTGTGAGTGATGGTGTTTGGGCTGATGGTGTGAGTGTTGGTGTTTGGGCTGATGGTGTGAGTGTTGATGGTGTGAGTGGTGGTGTTTGGGCTGATGGTGTGAGTGGTGGTGTTTGGGCTGATGGTGTGAGTGATGGTGTTTGGGCTGATGGTGTGAGTGGTGGTGTTTTGGCTGATGGTGTTTGGGCTGATGGTGTGAGTGTTGGTGTTTGGGCTGATGGTGTTTGGGCTGATGGTGTGAGTGATGGTGTTTGGGCTGATGGTGTGAGTGATGGTGTTTGGGCTGATGGTGTGAGTGGTGGTGTTTTGGCTGATGGTGTGAGTGGTGGTGTTTGGACTGATGGTGTGAGTGGTGGTGTTTGGGCTGATGGTGTGAGTGGTGGTGTTTTGGCTGATGGTGTGAGTGGTGGTGTTTGGACTGATGGTGTGAGTGGTGGTGTTTGGACTGATGGTGTTTGGGCTGATGGTGTGAGTGTTGATGGTGTGTGAGTGGTGGTGTTTTGGCTGATGGTGTGAGTGATGGTGTTTGGGCTGATGGTGTGAGTGGTGGTGTTTGGGCTGATGGTGTGAGTGATGGTGTTTGGGCTGATGGTGTGAGTGGTGGTGTTTGGGCTGATGGTGTGAGTGGTGGTGTTTGGGCTGATGGTATGAGTGTTGGTGTTTGGGCTGATGGTGTTTGGGCTGATGGTGTGAGTGGTGGTGTTTAGGCTGATGGTGTTTGGGCTGATGGTGTGAGTGATGGTGTTGGTGTTGGTGGTGTTTGGGCTGATGGTGTTTGTGTTGATGGTGTTGATGGATGGTGTTGATGGTGTTGGTGGTGTTGATGGTTGGTGTTGATGGTGTTGGTGGTGTTGATGGTTGGTGTTGATGGTGTTGGTGGTGTTGATGGTTGGTGTTGATGGTGTTGGTGGTGTTGATGGTTGGTGTTGATGGTGTTGGTGGTGTTGATGGTTGGTGTTGATGGTGTTGATGGTGTTGATGGATGGTGTTGATGGTGGTGTTGGTGTTGGTGGTGTTGATGGTGTTGATGGTGTTGGTGGTGTTGATGGATGGTGTTGATGGTGTTGATGGTGTTGTTGTGGTGCTCCAGCTTCTCTCTGCTGCTTGCTGACTCAGCATGTGGACAGCAGTCTGAGTATCTGCTGCTTATCAGGTTTTAGACTCTGGCACCTTCAGGTCTCCTCCTCCTATCAGCAGCAGGTTGGCAGCATCCATCCTCATTATCTGAGTTATTGATTGATAGTCTGTGTTTACTCTGCTGCTCACTGCTAACACCGCTAACACCGCTAACCCTGCTAACCCTGCTAACCCTAACCCTCATATCATATCATATACTCTGTGTGAGGGTTAACTCCTCATACTGCTCATATCATATCATTACTCTATCAGAGCTTTATGATGCTATCAGCTGCTGAAGGTCACTGATAGCTGTATAAGCACATGTTAAAGCAGCAGCCATATGAACCTCACTGGAATCATTTATTTAATACATGAACCTACATTTATATATTTGTATGTTTATATATTTATATATTTATACATTTATATATTTATATATTTATATATTTATACATTTATATTTCACAGCTGGATCCTGCAGCTGTTTAACTTCATGTTAAAGTTCACAGTTCTTCTGATGTGTGTTAAAGAGTCTCCTCCTGTTCATCCTGAATATTAAAATAAACATGATCAGCAGGCTGAGTTACATCAACTCATATCTGACACACTTACTGAAATACATGTAGTAGTAGTAGTACTTTATTTAGTAGTACTTATGTAGTAGTAGTAGTAGTAGTAGTAGTAGTAGTAGTAGTAGTAGTAGTAGTAGTACTTTACGTTGTAGTAGTACTACTAGTAGTAGTAGTAGTAGTACTTTACGTTGTAGTAGTACTACTAGTAGTAGTAGTAGTAGTAGTACTTTATGTAGTAGTACTAGTAGTAGTACTTTATGTTGTAGTAGTAGTAGTAGTAGTAGTAGTACTTTATGTAGTAGTACTAGTAGTAGTACTTTATGTAGTAGTACTAGTAGTAGTAGTACTTTATGTAGTACTAGTAGTAGTATTTTAGCAGAGTTGGGTTAGACCTGGTCTCTGAGTGTAAAGAGCCTTCAGATGACTTGTTGTGATTTGGTGCTTAATAAATAAAGATTAATTGACTGATAGTAATAAAAGTAGTACAAGTAGTACTTTCTGTAGTAGGTTGGCGTGTTTATGATCATATAACAACCTAAAGATCAATCAGCTGATTCCTATCTCACTGATTTCATCATTAAATATTAATTATCATCTTATTCTGAAGTTTAGAAACTATTTAATATTTAAAGTCGGCTCTTCATCACTGTGGCTGTTTGTAATGAACCACATGTAATCCCAGTAGTGATGATTAAACCTGTGAAGGTTAGATGATATAAATCCATGTTTCTGATCTAATCAAAGTTTAGACGTGAGGACGACAGGAAGTAAAGAGAAGAGTGAGTGTTAGAAGAGATCATCAGTCATCACGTATTTAAACCTAAAGGTCAATAAAGAGTATAAAGAGCTGCACCCTCATGTTCACTCTCATTAGTGACTCAGCTTCTTTCTAACAACATGAATGAAGAGATGAAGCTCAGAGTTAAATGTCAAGCATGAAGCTGCAGAGCAGAGACAGGCTGAGACTCTCTGAGGTCTCATATAAAGCATTAAACACAGCTGGAGGCCATGATGGTCCCGCTCATGATGGTCCTGCTCATGATGGTCCTGCTCATGATGGTCCCGCTCATGATGGTCCCGCTCATGATGGTCCCGCTCATGATGGTCCCGCTCATGATGGTCCCGCTCATGATGGTCCCGCTCATGATGGTCCCGCTCATGATGGTCCTGCTCATGTTATTCCAGTTAGTTCCCAGAGTGAGGAACCAGTGAGGATATGAAGTGTAGTGTGAAAGCAGAAGCGGGGCGGGGGGGTAAGTGGGGTTAGTGGTGGAGCTTTCAGTTCTGCTGCAGGATGTTTCTGCAGTGATTCACGCTGCATGTGAGCAGACGTGTCGAAACTCGTCCACAGAGGAGCCGCTCATCCTTTTCTCTTTTTTTAAACTTCTGCTTTTCTTTCTTTCTTTTTTTTCTTTTTTTTGAACCCGGTGTCATCGTTTGTTTTCTCTCAGCGTGCAAAGACAAAAAAGTTTCAAACAGTTCCTGACAAGTGGAGCCGAGTGAGGAGGAGGAGATTTAATCCTCGTCTGTACTGATGGAGAGATTATTACACCAGCAGCTGCTTCACTCTTAACCCTAACCCTTCCTCACCATCACCCCCACCATCACCCCCCAACCCCACAACTACACAACAACACAACATCACAACTACACAACTACACAACATCAACACAACTACACATCAACACAACAACACAACAACACAACATCACAACTACACAACATCACAACTACACATCAACACAACTACACATCAACACAACTACACATCAACACAACTACACAACTACACACCACCACAGCAGTAAACAAGCTCAGCTCAGGTGATACTTCAGCAGTGTAGAAGAAATCAACCCTAATATAAAATAACCTGAAAACTAGAGCGGGTCAAAACTCTGATATTATATCGACATCTCTGTGATATCGTTGTCATGACGATATCGAGGTATTTGGTCTAAAATATGGTGATCATTGATTTAGTCCACATCGTCCAGCTCCTCTAAAAACCTGATCAACACATGACAGTTAAAGCCTCGTCGTTCAGTTCGTCCTGCTGAGTCCCGATACAGGGTCAGGGTTAGGGTTAGGGACTTCCTGTCAGCTCAGAGCAGGGTCAGGGTTAGGGACTTCCTGTCAGCTCAGAGCAGGGTCAGGGTTAGGGACTTCCTGTCAGCTCAGTGCAGGGTTAGGGTTAGGGACTTCCTGTCAGCTCAGAGCAGGGTCAGGGTTAGAGACTTCCTGCCAGCTCAGAACGGTTCCCAACCATACTGATGGAGGAGTCAGTGTGCACAAGCCGGTAGAAAAGAGGGCCGAGGTCTGCAGCCTCCTCACAACGTACAGGCATCGTCTTTATGATGCTGGCTGTGATGTGATGGGTGGGGGGTGGGGGGGCGGGGGTTAGGGTTAGGGTTAGGGTTAGGGGGGCCTCTCCTCCTAAAGTCAGCAACCATGTCCTCAGTCTTCCTCACATCGATGCAGAGATTCACAGACTGGTGGTTGTTATTCAGTCCAAACACAGCCAGTACTTCCTGTTTGTGCCACCTAGTGGTAGAAAAAGCTCATTACAGTGTAAAAACAAGCTCGGCTGAGTTCATCAACAGCTGATCGCAGGACTAACGTGGATCAGATTAAAAACTAGTTTATAACGTTTGTAGTTTGATACTTTAACTCATTTTAGCAACAAGTTCGGACATTTCTAATCACCAAGTTCTCGTTTGAGCACGTTGGAGAATTTATTATCGTAATAAAAAGTTTTATACACTAGTGAATTAATGAGTAAATACAGTAAAACTACTTCCTGTTGAAAGATGCTAATAAAGAAATGAAAACAGAAGCTCAGGAGGTTAAATAGAGTCAGTTTACTGAGCCAGTCGATACCTTTTAAACATTAATATAAAATATATAGTGTTAAATATTATTATGATGCACTAAAGTAAAATAGAATGACTTTTCCTGAAGAGACTCAAAATGCATTTCTTTATTTATTAAGTCGTGAAATCTTAATGTTGAAACCGCTTCAGTCATCATTTCATTTATAAATATCTGAAAGAGCTCGCTTCTCTTTTTTTAAGCCTGTTACTCATCTCCTGTCTGGCTTTCATTTAACAGCTCTACAAACACCAAATGACTTTTATTCTGAAATCTGATGACTTGTCCTTAAATGTTGTATTTAGTATAGAAGTATGAGAGGAGAGGATATGAACAGTATGAGAGGATATGAACAGTATGAGAGAATATGAACAGTATGAGAGGATATGAACAGTATGAGAGAATATGAACAGTATGAGAGAATATGAAGTATTTGAAGGTTATTGATGAGTTGATTGATGGTCTGTTGGACTCTGTGTTGAACTCATTATTTGTCAGAGCGTCCTCACTCTCTCTGTCTTATCTAATCTGTGTTGATTAGAAAAGAGGCCAGTTGGCAGTCTTAAGGTTCTCTGATAGGAGAGGTATGTGTGTGTGTGGGTGGGTGGGGGGTGGAGGTGGGGGTAGCCGGGTGTTGGTGGGGGTCAAAGGTCGAGCTCGCTGCCTCCCTCCTCGCTCAGCTCGCTCCTGCAGCAGCTGATGATGATGATGATGATGCTCCTCTCATAAACCAATCACAGGTTATCTAGCTGCAGCTTGTTCCAACGCAGCAGATAAAGAGACGATGTAATCAGTGATGTAATCAGTGATGCAGGCGCTCGGCTCGGCACACGTGGCGCTCGCTCTCACCGCCACACGTGCTGCTCACCTCCATCACTCAGACCTGCAGGAGGCCCAGCACCACACCGAGCCATTCATTGGTTGGTTGGTTGGTTTGTGCTCATCTGACCAAACGTATTCAGACCTTGGATCATGTGACACAAACAGACGGCAGTTATTAAACAGGTGATGAATGAATGAGTCCATCTGTAGACAGCAGTCTGCAGACTACACCTCCCATGAGCCTCAGCTGCAGTCAGCAGTCTGCAGACTACACCTCCCATGAGCCTCAGCTGCAGTCAGCAGTCTGCAGACTACACCTCCCATGAGCCTCAGCTGCAGTCAGCAGTCTGCAGACTACACCTCCCATGAGCCTCAGCTGCAGAGTCTGAATCAGCAGAAAAACTGGAATAACTTTTCTGTAGTTTTCACTCTCTGCATCTCATCCATCGGGCCGGATCGCAGCCCTTAGTGGGCCACTTCTGGGCCGCGGACCGCATGTTTGACCCCCTGCTCTAGAATAAAGTGGGTGAGACCAGAAATGTGAGGAGTAAACAGGTTGATGAACTCTCTCTCTCTCTCTCTCTTTCCGTCTGCAGGTCACTTCCCCAACAAGGCGATGCCGTCGGCCGGCACGTTGCCGTGGTTACAGGGAATCCTCTGCAACGCCAACAACCCGTGTTTCCGCAGTCACACGCCGGGCGAGTCGCCGGGCGTCGTCGGAAACTTCAACGACTCCATGTGAGTCCGATCAATAACCGATAATCAATGATCAGAGTTTTAATAGATGATTCATTTAAACTGCTTTCTTCTTCTTCTTCTCTTTAAATGACTCCTGGTTTTATGACTGTTTGATGTTTCCTGTTCAGCACTGAGAGGGTTAATATTAATATTATATGTGATGTGATGTGAGTTTATTAGGACAGTAAATCCATATTATATAGATCTGGTCTCAGATGCTGAACCTGTGATATAGAATAAATGTCTTTATATCCACATTACTGATGGTTATCGATGATGGAGGTGAATGTTGTGATTGGTTGTTTCTGCAGAATCTCTCGTCTGTTTTCGGACGCTAAGAAGATTCTTCTCTACAGTCAGAACGATAAAAACCTGGAAGGCTTCAAAGAGCTGGCCCAGGCCCTGCAGGCGCTCCAGAGCAGCCAATCAGGTAACGCCTCTAACCCTAACAGCAGCCAATCAGGTAACAGCAACGCCTCTAACCCTAAGTGGGACAGTCAGTGGGACAGTTAATGGGACAGTGGGACAGTTAGTGGGACAGGTAATGGGACAGTGGGACAGTCAGTGGGACAGTTAATGGGACAGTGGGACAGTTAGTGGGACAGGTAATGGGACAGTGGGACAGTTAGTGGGACAGTTAATGGGACAGTGAGTGGGACAGTTAATTGGACAGTGAGTGGGACAGTTAATTGGACAGCGGGACAGTTAGTGGGACAGTCAGTGGGACAGTTAATGGGACAGCGGGACAGTTAATGGGACAGTTAGTGGGACAGTTAATGGGACAGTGGGACTAGGCATGGGCCGGTATGAGATTCTGACGGTATGATAACCTTAGGTAAAAACATCACGGTTTCACGGTTTTATGATTACAGCTATAAAATGTGATATTTTTCCCCATTGAACAGTCTTTTATTTTTAGTAAATATGTATTTAAAGTAAATAAGAATAAAAAATAACTGAAAAAAATAAGTGCAGTCCTTTAACTGAGGCTGAACCTGCAACTCAAGTCACGACATAAATTAATTATTTTTAGTGAAAAAAAACAAGAAATGCAAATAAATGCAATCACTGAACCTGTGGCTCAAGATCAGAACATAAATAATTGAAAAAAGTAAAACCACTTCTAAGATAAATATAAATAAATAAATAAATAAATGCAGGCAGGAGCTTAAAACTGAATCAACAGTTTTTGGAGACTTGCTCACGATCATATTGGATGCATTTCCTCCTCGCGCTGCTACTGTCCGTTACCTTCTTCCTCCGAGCCGCGGCCGTCTCTTTTTACAGTAGCCCAAGTATAAATACAGCCGACTTGGCGCTTTTAGACGGGGGGAAAGTTCGGGGGGCTCGCCTCCTTCAGCCGTCATACAGCCTGCAGAGCTACCTGCCTGTAACAGCAACCGAGTACGGGAGGGGTTGTACTTCACGCTGCAGCTGCACACGACCTCAGCGACCTCCACTCTCTCTCTGAAGAGATGTCACATTAAAAACCTGCTCATACCCACAGACTGTATCATATCACAGACTGTATCATACCCACAGACTGTATCATACCACAGACTGTATCATACCCACAGACTGTATCATACCCCCAGACTGTATCATACCACAGACTGTATCATACCACAGACTGTATCACACCCACAGACTGTATCACACCCACAGACTGTATCATACCCACAGACTGTATCATACCACAGACTGTATCATACCCACAGACTGTATCACACCCACAGACTGTATCACACCCACAGACTGTATCATACCCACAGACTGTATCATACCCACAGACTGTATCATACCCCAGACTGTATCACAGACTGTATCATACCCACAGACTGTATCATACCACAGACTGTATCATACCCACAGACTGTATCATACCCACAGACTGTATCATACCCACAGGCTGTATCATACCCACAGGCTGTATCATACCCACAGGCTGTATCATACCCCAGACTGTATCACAGACTGTATCATACCACACAGACTGTATCATACCCACAGACTGTATCATACCCACAGACTGTATCATACCCACAGGCTGTATCATACCCACAGGCTGTATCATACCCACAGACTGTATCATACCACAGACTGTATCGTACCACACAGACTGTATCATACCACAGACTGTATCACACCCACAGACTGTATCATACCACAGACTGTATCATACCACAGACTGTATCACACCCACAGACTGTATCATACCACAGACTGTATCATACCACAGACTGTATCATACCCACAGACTGTATCATACCACAGACTGTATCATACCGCAGACTGTATCATACCACAGACTGTATCATACCCACAGACTGTATCATACCGCAGGAACAGTTAATGGGACAGTTAATGGGACAGTTAGTGGGACAGTTAATGGGACAGTTAGTGGGACAGTTAGTGGGACAGTTAAAGATCAGTTTCTGCCTGTAGATGATTTGAGGTGAAAAGTTTTAAACTCACCAGGTTTTCAGGTCTTCAGGTTGTCAGGGTTTGAGGTTGTCAGGTCTTCAGGTCTTCAGGTCTTCAGGGTTTCAGGTCTTCAGGGTTTCAGGTCTTCAGGTCTTCAGGTCTTCAGGGTTTCAGGTCTTCAGGGTTTCAGGGTTTCAGGTCGTCAGGTTTTCGTGGGTCAGTGTGAAGCTCAGCGACACTCTGCTCCTTCGTCCCTCTGCAGGATTTTCAACCTCATTGAACAAAAAGAATTTGGTTCTTTGTGTGTTAATTATCACTTAGTGTTTTCTGCTACCTGCTCCGACCTGCCGGCCCCCTCCCACACACATACACACACACACACACGCACACACACACACACACACACACACACACACACACATACACCACACACACACACACCCCCCACCACTCCTTTGATGGAGCTGCAGCACATTTTTGCCCTTTATTCGCTCTAATCACATCTGATGGGACAAACAGAGGCGTATTATTCCATGAGAACGAGCCGCGGGGGGGAGGAGGGGGGCCGGGGGGGCGGAGGGGGGGCGGGCGAGCGGGGGCGGGAGGCGAGCTGCAGCAGGTTTACCTGTTCAGCTGCTCAGGTGATATTTACCTGATGGAGGAGAGAGAGGAGGAGCAGGAGGAGGTGCAGACTGACGGGGGTCCCAGAGGTCGGGGTCGGGGCTGATGTTGTGATGTCAGCGTGTGATGTCAGCGTGTGATGTCAGCGGGGGCTCGGTCACGCTGAGCGTCAGCGAGTTCACAGCGCTTCGTGTCGCTGCTCAGCTGAACAAACAGTGCAGAGTCACACATGAGGGTCTGACCTTTGACCTCTCTGCTCCTCTCAGCCAATCACTGCAGGGCGCCACATAACATCCACTCTGTTAGATATGAAACGTTAAAAGCTCCTCATCACACCCGACTGACTGTTTATTAGACTGACTGTTTATTAGACTGACTGACTGTTTATTACAGAGACTGACTGTTTCGACCGTGTCCCTCGGGGAGTCCTGTGGGGGGTTCTCCGGGAGTACGGGGTATCGGACCCCCTGATACGGGCCGTCCGTTCCCTGTATGACCGGTGTCAGAGCTTGGTCCGCATCGCCGGCAATAAGTCGGACTTGTTTCCAGTGAGGGTTGGACTCCACCAGGGCTGCCCTTTGTCACCGATCCTGTTCATAATCTTTATGGACAGGATTTCTAGGTGCAGCCAGGGTGTGGAGGGGGTCCGGTTTGGTGACCTCAGGATTGGGTCACTGCCTTTTGCGGATGATGTGGTCCTGTTGGCTTCATCAGACCGTGACCTCCAACTCTCACTGGATCGGTTCGCTGCTGAGTGTGAAGCGGCCGGGATGAGAATCAGCACCTCCAAATCCGAGTCCATGGTCCTCAACCAGAAAAGGGTGGAGTGCACTCTCCGGGTTCACGAGTGAGGGAAGGATGGAGCGGATAAGCGGAAGAGGATGGATGGATGGATGACTGTTTATTATAGGGTTTTTATTGCTGCTGTTCTTATATCTGAGCAGGAAGTAGCTCTCTGCTGTTCTTATATCTGAACAGGAAGTAGCTCTCTGCTGTTCTTATATCTGAACAGGAAGTAGCTCTCTGCTGTTCTTGTATCTGAACAGGAAGTAGCTCTCTGCTGTTCTTATATCTGAACAGGAAGTAGCTCTCTGTGTTGAAGCTGCGACTCTGTAAGCTCTGATTGGAGCCGACGTGTTGCTCTGCAGGAAGCCGCTCCTCATTTGACCAATCATATCAGTCACAGCCGCTGATGTCAGACAGCTCAACATGTGAGCTGACCCGTCGCTAACGCGCTTAGCTCACCTCGGCCTTTCTGTCCGCAGGAGGCCTCCGTAGCTCCGCCGCAGGAGTCGACTTACATCCAACAATTAATCTGAGAATCGATTTGAAGGTTTCAGCTTCAGTTTGTTTTTAGATCTGAAAGTTAATTAAATATATCGAGTTTAACCCTTTAAATACTGTTCAGGTTCAATTTAACAGCTTTAAAACCCCAAATGACTTTTATTCTGAAATGTTATATTTAGTATGAGAGGAGAGGATATGAACAGTATGAGAGGATATGAACAGTATGAGAGGATATGAACAGTATGAGAGGAGAGAATATGAACAGTATGAGAGGATATGAACAGTATGAGAGAATATGAACAGTATGAGAGAATATGAACAGTATGAGAGGATATGAACAGTATGAGAGAATATGAACAGTATGAGAGGGTATGAACAGTATGAGAGAATATGAACAGTATGAGAGAATATGAACAGTATGAGAGGATATGAACAGTATGAGAGAATATGAACAGTATGAGAGGGTATGAACAGTATGAGAGGGTATGAACAGTATGAGAGGATATGAACAGTATGAGAGGAGAGGATATGAACAGTATGAGAGGAGAGGATATGAACAGTATGAGAGGATATGAACAGTATGAGAGGATATGAACAGTATGAGAGAATATGAACAGTATGAGAGGATATGAACAGTATGAGAGGATATGAAGTATTTCAGAGATGAAAGAGTTAAAGACGCTGTTTTTGTCCTCAGATGAAGTTTCTGATCTCAGCTGCTTGTTAAAACCTGCAGAAGAAGAAAGGGTGTGTTGGGGGGGGCGAGGGGGAGGGGGGGGGGGGGGTCTTTTGTCCAAACACAATGTAAACAAGCCTCGTGATGCAGGTTGAAACTCTTCACGTGACGACATGTGACAACACGCTCACCTGTCCTCACACCAGAGCTCCAAATATGGGCGATGCTTCCTCTCAGCTTCCTCTCAGCTTCCTCTCAGCTTCCTCTCAGCTTCCTGCACCACTAATGTTTATTCATGAACCTGAAATCACTGAAATCTGACCGACTTCAGCTTCACACTCTGCCATCGTTACACCTGCAGCTCTAAATATGATCTCATTAACCCTCCTGTTGTCCTCTAGTCAAGGAAGGGAGGAAGGAAAGGGGGAAGGAAGAATGGAAGAGAGGAAGAAAGAAGGAAAGGAAGGATGAAAGAAAAGGAGGAAGAGAGGAAGGAAGGAACAGACAGGGTCAATTTGACCGGGGAGGACGACACAAGGGTTAAAAAAATCTAAAGTTAACCCGTTAAGATCAGATCAGATGTTTTAATGTCAGTGTTAATAAATGTTCCTGCAGTCATCGATTCTCAATTCCTCAGATAATCAATAACTGTGTCTTTGTGTGTTTTGTGTCTTCAGGCTTCAAGCTGAAACACTTCCTGCGTGATAACGAGACACTGAGCAGCTTCCTGTTGAAGAACGCTACGCTGCGTGAACACAGCGTGCAGCAGATCATCAACGCCGACGTTCATCTGGAGAAGGTGAGTCTGCACGTGCTCAGTCCGCCGTCTGACCCAGGCGGGGAGTTCTGGTCCAACCAGGAAGTAACTTAGACCTGCATTCAATCAAAAGGCCACCAGAGGGCGACCGTCTCTATACAAGTCAATGGAGAAGTAACTTAGAGCTGCATTCTATCAAAAGGCCACCAGGGGGCGACCGTCTCTATACAAGTCAATGGAGAAGTAACTTAGAGCTGCATTCTATCAAAAGGCCACCAGGGGGCGACCGTCTCTATACAAGTCAATGGAGAAGTAACTTAGAGCTGCATTCTATCAAAAGGCCACCAGGGGGCGACCGTCTCTATACAAGTCAATGGAGAATTCACCAACTTCTCACTTGATTTCTAACCTCAGTAAACGTTTTCAAAATGTGTTTATGGTCTCAATCGCTAGTTTAAAGCCTTCTTCAATGCAGTATGATGTTCATTTGGGACATTTTGGCCTCCCTGATTTTATATGTGATGATAAAGCAGGGTATGCATTAGGGGGTGGGGCTACGTCCTGATTGACAGGTTGATTGACCAATGTCCTTGAGATCCAGCCCTCGTAACCATAGCAACCTCCCCGCTCCCCCCGCTCCGCCCATGGCCCCGCCTCATGCCCATATAAGTAGAATCCGTGTTTTTATTTTTCCCAGCATGCACCTGAAATTTTCAAGATAGCGCTGCCTAGATTAGAAACTCCTAAGGGGTAAATCCTATAGGTTAACCCTTCTGCACGCGCTTAGTTCTCTGCTTTGGGATAAAAACTGTTCATAAAGCGTCTGGTGCCTGTTCTGATGGAGCTGCAGCGTTTCCAGCTCACTAAACCAAACTAATAATGGCCCCCCCCCCCCCCCCCCCCCAGGTCCTGCTCAAAGGGTATGGGGCCCACCTGAGGGACATGTGTCCCAGGAAAGGGGGCCAGCGCAGCTGTGGACGACTTCGTGACGATCTCGGACCCTCAGGTGTTGATGCTGGTACAGGAAGTCCTTTGTCGGGCGCCGCCCATCTGGCTCGACCACGCGGAGGAGCACTTCCTGTCCAACCTGGACTTCCTCAAACCGATCCGGGTAAGAACCGCATCCTGAACCAGCAGAGACCAGCGGGGGGGGGGGGGGGGGGGCTTTAATGTTATTATTACTGTCTTGTTTTTAATGAAACTCTGGAAACTTTATCGTGACGTCAGAAACAGAAACGTGAGAATCATAAAGTATAAATATGGAGGAACGATGATTCAGAGTCAGATGAACTTTATCTGGAGAATAAAAGAGAAACCAGAGCAGGGAGTGTTCACCTGGCTCACTGCCGCCCAGGTGTGTGTGAGTGTGTGTGTGTGTGTGTGTGTGTGTGTGTGTGTGTGTGTGTGTGTGTGTGTGTCTCTGTGTGTGGTATATGTGTGTTAGTGTGTGTGTATGCGTGTCTCTGTGTGTGTGTGTTTAGTGTGTGTATGTGTGTGTGTGTGTGTGTTTAGTGTGTGTGCGTGTCCCAGCCTGCCTCTCTACAGTCTCTTTCTGTAGCCTGGAGACGTGTTTGGAAGCGAGCTGTGCGTCAGCTGCTTTGTGAGCAGGAATCTACGAGCTGCTGACGGACTGTGAGAACCTGAAACTAACTGCTGCCGCCGGCTCCGACTCTCGGCTCCGGCTCCAAACGTTTCCACGGCAGCAGAGCCAGGAAGACTCAAATCCTCCAGAAACACTGAAACAGTGAAGCTGAAGCTGTGAAATGTTCTCCAGTATCAAATGTTCTCTTTTGTCTCTTCTCAGAGATTCATTACTGATCAGCTTAAAGGGACATTCCCCCTGTTAGAGGCTCACTGAACACAAGCTTCACCAGGACACACAAGTACTAGGAGTCATGTAGTAACAGTACTGCAGTATTACAGTAAAAGTACTGCAGTACTACAGTAAAAGTACTGCAGTATTACAGTAAAAGTACTGCAGTACTACAGTAAAAGTACTGCAGTATTACAGTAAAAGTACTGCAGTATTATAGTGATGTAGTATGCAGTATTACAGTAAAAGTACTGCAGTATTATAGTGATGTAGTATGCAGTATTACAGTAAAAGTACTGCAGTATTATAGTGATGTAGTATGCAGTATTACAGTAAAAGTACTG
>JAJDFG010000337.1:137500-147500 GCA_021039105.1 Scomber colias
TATGACTTTACAGCTGCTGCTTGTTAATTAGAGTAATACATTACAATCTTCTTGCTGCTTTCAGTATTTCATCATTTAAATCTATGAAGAGTAAAGTTATATAGAAAGTGAAACAATAAGATTAGTTATAGTTTTTAGTGATAATAGAGAATACTGACAGTAGAGCTGCTGAATATCTCTGATCCTCATGTTATCAAATCTCTCTTATTGATCTTGTATTAATATATTAATGATGTTGAGGCGTAACGTCCATGCTGTCTTGCTGCCGCTGAGTTCAGGGTTCGGGGTTAGCAGTAACGGGTCTGATCCGTGTTCTCCGTCTGTTCCAGCTGGCCGGTATGAAGAGCTGGATCGACCTGAGGAACGAGATCCTGTTCCTGACGCAGAACGCCACGTCGTCCCCCAGCACCATGTACCAGGCCGTGTCTCGCATCGTGTGCGGTCATCCTGAAGGCGGCGGCCTGCAGATCAAATCCCTCAACTGGTACGAAGACAGCAACTACAAGGCTCTGTTCGGGAACCACAACAGCAGCGAGGACGAACCCATGTCCCTCTACGACAACTCCTCCAGTGAGTCACACGGAACACACGGAACATTAGGGGAACATTAGGGGAACATTAGGGGAACACACACGGAACATTAGGGGAATATTTAGACCTGATGCTGAGGAACATTTAGAGGAACATTTAGACCTGATGTTGAAGAACATTTAGACCTGATGCTGAGGAACATTTAGACCTGATGCTGAGGAACATTTAGACCTGATGTTGAGGAACATTTAGACCTGATGTTGAGGAACATTTAGGGGAACATTCAGAGGAACATTTAGACCTGATGCTGAGGAACATTTAGGGGAACATTCAGAGGAACATTTAGACCTGATGCTGAGGAACATTTAGACCTGATGTTGAGGAACATTTAGACCTGATGTTGAGGAACATTTAGACCTGATGTTGAGGAACATTTAGACCTGATGTTGAGGAACATTTAGACCTGATGTTGAGGAACATTTAGACCTGATGTTGAGGAATATTTAGACCTGATGTTGAGGAACATTTAGGGGAACATTCAGAGGAACATTTAGACCTGATGTTGAGGAACATTTAGACCTGATGTTGAGGAACATTTAGACCTGATGTTGAGGAACATTTAGGGGAACATTCAGAGGAACATTTAGACCTGATGCTGAGGAACATTTAGGGGAACATTCAGAGGAACATTTAGACCTGATGCTGAGGAACATTTAGAGGAACATTTAGACCTGATGTTGAAGAACATTTAGACCTGATGCTGAGGAACATTTAGAACTGATGCTGAGGAACATTTAGACCTGATGTTGAGGAACATTTAGACCTGATGTTGAGGAACATTTAGACCTGATGTTGAGGAACATTTAGACCTGGTGTTGAGGAACATTTAGACCTGATGTTGAGGAACATTTAGACCTGATGTTGAGGAACATTTAGACCTGATGTTGAGGAACATTTAGACCTGGTGTTGAGGAACATTTAGACCTGGTGCTGAGGAACATTTAGACCTGGTGCTGAGGAACATTTAGACCTGATGCTGAGGAACATTCAGAGGAACATTTAGACCTGATGTTGAGGAACATTTAGACCTGATGCTGAGGAACCTTCAGAGGAACATTTAGGGGAACATTCAGAGGAACCTCCAGGAACATTGATGTTTTCTTGTTCCTGCAGCTCCGTACTGTAACAGTCTGGTGAAGAACATGGACTCGAACCCGATGTCCCGGATGATCTGGCAAGCTCTGAAACCGCTGCTGATGGGAAAGATCCTCTACACTCCTCACACCCCCGCTACTCAGAGGGTCATCCACGAGGTACTGCACCTGTCTCACCTGTACCTGTACCTGTCTCACCTGTACCTGCACCTGTCTCACCTGCACCTGTCTCACCTGTGTCTGTCTCTGTGGTGCGTTCAGGTGAACCGGACGTTCCAGGAGCTCGGTGTGTTCAGGGACCTGGGAGGAATGTGGGAAGAAATGAGACCCAAAGTGTGGAACTTCATGGAGAACAGCGAGCAGATGGACCTGATCAGGGTAACCTTCCTCCTCCTCTTCCTCCTCCTCCTCTTCCTCTTCCTCCTCCTCCACCTCCTCCTCCTCCCTCGCCCCCCGCCCACCCCACACACACACACACACAACTCAGGATCAGTGGGTTGATTGCAAAGATAATCCTTGAGGATAGAAACTTTTACAGCTTTCTGTGGATGAGACCAAACTGTGACTGAGATGTTGGACAGATCGGAGGCCTGAGGTTAAAGTAGGAATTCAGTTCATGGTAGAAAGGAGGAAGAGTCTCATTCACACAGCTGAATAAAGCAATCTGTAGCGAGGAGGAACAAAGGCTGAGACGAGTTAGATGGACACAGTAGATGAAGTTTAGTGTGAGCTGCAGTAATCAGCAGGTTAAAGAGAGATGATGTCATACATCAGCTGGTCCTGACTTCCTGTGTGTCCTGCAGACGCTGCTGAGGAACAACGTCACCGCCAAAGTCTTCCACGCTCAGCTGTCTGAAACCGACTGGACCGTAACCGACGTCTCCAAGTTCCTGTCCAAGCAGGCGGAGGACCATCGGCCGGCAGGAAGCGCTCTCACCTGGAGGGACGTGTTCAACGAGACGGACCAGGCCATCATGAGCATCTCCCGCTTCATGGAGGTCAGTGGCACCCGGAGTCTGAACTCACTGTTTCACTCAAATCTGTCTTTTCAGAAGCAGCTTAAGTTCACCGACACGATCAAATGTATCCTCAGCAGCTGAGTCTCTTTACCCTTCTTAACCTTAACCCAGACATTAAAACCTTAACATTAAAACCCTAACCTTAACCCAGACATTAAAACACTAACCCACCACAAAGCATCATTCATTACATCATTTCAAACGTTTTAGTGATGCTTGCCTCGTCTTTAAGGCTCTGACCACCAGCAGCAGAGAGCGCTGGGATAGTTACTGCTCTGATTAAAGGAGACTAACAACTATCCAACTTTTAAATCTAATCTCTAAACACGACTTAAAGCAAACCAAACATCGTGTGTGTTCACCTCCTGATTCCTTCTCAAGCTGTTCATCTGTTTAGTTTTCACTGTGAATGAAATCAACCCAAACCCCCCTAACCCCCCCAACCCTAACCCTAACCCTTACTCATTTAATTAATCATTTAGTTTTTTGGTGAATGGTTGTTGTTCTGTGTGTAACGTGTGTAATGTGTGTAGTGTGTGTAATGTGTGTAGTGTGTGTAGTGTGTAACCACAGCTGTATGCATGGAGCCGGTCTGATCAGTGGACATGAACCCAGTCATGTGTGTTTTTACTCATTTTATTATTATTATAATAAAGTTATGATAGTATTATAATATATTCCAGGTTTCCTTCTTTAACAGCTGGTTAGAGACACACAGCGAACTGACTCATTTACAGCATCTAGTCTGTTAACTAACGAGCATCGTATCAAATAAACTAATAAAATAAAACTACACCTTCGGCCCCATAAACAATAAACACTGTAAATGATCAGCTGATCAGAGTCACATGACCACAACCAGCTGTGTTTGTTTTTATTTTTATTTTATTAGTTTATTAGTCAGAGACAGATTAATACACATACCACCTGTAACTATGACAGGAAGCCAGCTGTGAGTCGGCCTGAAGCGGCATGAAGAAAACAGATTTAAAACATAAACAGCAGTTAAAGTAAACTACGACTGAACAGTTACAGGGCAGTTAGACAGGAGACCCAAACCCCCCTAACCCTAATCCCCCAAACCCTAACCCCACTAACCCCCCTAACCCCCCTAACCCAGGAGCAGAACTAAACAAGGACAGACAGAAGAAACACACGTGTGAGAAACATGATAGAAATAAAACGAGTCAACGAGACATTTTAACAGCAGAGACAGAGACAGACGAACAGGAAGTAGAGACAGACGGACAGGAAGTAGAGACAGACGAACAGGAAGTAGAAACAGGCAGAAGTTTAGCAACATCTCAGTTTAATAATGTGATGAGTTTAATCCAGATTAGTGCTGACAGGTTCTTCATTATCTAGAGACAGACCTGTAAGTGTTAAAGTCCCTGATGTGGATTCACTGAGTCACATGACCTCTCCCTCTCTGTGGCTCAGTGTGTGAACCTGGACAAGCTGGAGCCGGTCTCCACCGAGGAGAAGCTGGTCAACGAGTCCATGCTGCTGCTGGAGGACAGGAAGTTCTGGGCCGGGATCGTGTTCCCCGACGTCGCCGCCAACGCCACCGAGCTGCCGCCCAAACTCAACTACAAGATCCGCATGGACATCGACAACGTGGAGCGGACCAACAAGATCAAAGACGCGTAAGGACACACACACACACACACACACACACGGTCATGTTTACAGTCATTGTGGGGACCTTAATGCTGGTGGTGTTTATATGGCAGCGCTTCTTTTGATTGATTGAATTGAATGCCTTTGTTATCATTGTACACTACAATGAGAGGTTAAGAGTGCTGCTCCTCTGTGGTATACACATACAATAAATAAATAAATTAGGGCTGTCAAACGATTAATTTTTTTAATCGAGATTAATTGCAGAGTTTCCATAGTTAATCACGATTAATGGCGTTTTGAATTGCATGTTTAAAATCCTGTTATTTTCCATTTGAAGGCAGTTTTAAGCCCATAATGTAAAGCATTTCTTACCAGAGTGTCTTAACTGGGAATCAATCACGGCTCTGCTGCGACTCCCACACTCCAAAATGGTCCTTTGGTGGAGCTGAGGCTGGCTTGGCTGCACCTGGGTGTTTAGCGTGGAGGTGCTAACTCAAACTCCACGTACTCCGGTGGTAGTTAAACTCCGTTTGACACAGGTTGCATTTTACTTTTGACTTGTCAACTGAAGCGTCTGGAAGTGTTTTAAAGTTAAACAAGCCGTTCAAAAGTCCAGTAGCTCTCTTACTTTCCATCAGCGCGGTAGGTTTACTGCAGGAGGCCACTTCAAAGCATAGCGCTACAGCTAGAGGAGCCGTCTACGGGGGAGGAGAAGGGACAAAAAGGCTTGCAACATTAAAATGAGATTAAAAAACTCTGACGGCCCTAAAATAAATACAGTAATATCATGTGTAAGAGGGCGGCAGGTGTGGAGGGTTTATTATCTGGTTTTAGCGTATATGGATAGAAACTGTTTATGAATCTGGTGGTTCTATCAGACTAACAGGTCTATACTTGTCCGTGTTCAGGTACTGGGACCCGGGTCCTCGTGCTGACCCGTTTGAGGACATGCGGTACATCTGGGGCGGGTTCTCCTACCTGCAGGACGTTATTGAGCAAGGCATCATCAGGGCGATGACGGGCACCAAGGAGAAGACGGGCGTCTACATCCAGCAGATGCCGTATCCGTGTTACGTGGATGACATGTGAGCTCAGAGTCTGTTTCTAACCAGGACCATTTTAACCAGGACCATTTTAACCAGGACCATTTTAACCAGGACCATTTTAACCAGGACCATGTTTATTAGGTCTCTGTTTTTAAAGCAGAACTTTAGGATCTTTATTTATTTATAGACGTTACATCTGGTTTTTATCTGGTGTTGGTTTAATTTACTCTGACACCTTTTTATTGTCTGCTGTTTGTTGCTTTTATGTTTACTTTGAGCTGCTGGAATCTATCTATCTATCTATCTATCTATCTATCCATCTATCCATCTATCCGCCCATCTATCCATCTATCTATCTATCTATCTATCTATCTATCTATCTATCTATCTATCTATCTATCTATCTATCTATCTATCTATCTATCTATCTGTCCATCTGGCATCTATCCATCTATCCATCTATCCATCTATCCATCTATCCATCTATCCATCTATCCATCTATCTATCTATCTATCTATCCATCTATCCATCTATCTATCCATCCATCTATCCATCTATCCATCAATCCATCAATCCATCAATCCATCTATCCATCTATCTATCCATCCATCTAACCATCTATCCATCTATCTATCCATCCATCTATCCATCTATCCATCAATCCATCAATCCATCCATCTATCCATCTATCCATCCATCCATCCATCCATCCATCCATCCAAATCTAACCTACCTGTGTGTGTGTGTGTGTGTGTGTGTGTGTGTGTGTGTGTGTGTGTGTGTGTGTGTGTGTGTGTGTGTGTGTGTGTGTGTGTGTACCAGCTTCCTGCGGGTGATGAGCCGCTCCATGCCTCTCTTCATGACTCTGGCCTGGATGTACTCGGTGGCGATCATTCTGAAGAGCGTCGTGTACGAGAAGGAGGCTCGGCTGAAGGAGACGATGAGGATCATGGGTTTGGATAACGGCATCCTGTGGTTCAGCTGGTTCATCAGCAGCCTGATTCCTCTGCTGATCAGCGCCGGGCTGCTGGTGCTGCTGCTCAAGGTGAACACATATCAGAGCTGGCAGAATAAAAGTCTGGTCGTCTCCTGTTAATCATTCATCTGGATTTCTTTTGTTTCTGTTGAATCTGATGTGACCGACCTCCATCTGAACTCGTTGTGCCTCCTTCAGAAAGGGAACCTGCTTCCTTACAGCGACCCCGGTGTGGTCTTCCTGTTCCTGGGATCCTTCGCCGTGGTAACCATCATGCAGTGTTTCCTCCTCAGCACGGCGTTTGCTCGTGCTAACCTGGCGGCCGCCTGCGGAGGGATCATCTACTTCACGCTGTACCTGCCCTACGTGCTCTGCGTCGCCTGGCAGGACTACATCGGCTACGGAGCCAAAGTCTTCGCTGTAAGTCGTCGTTTCGTACGTTGTGATGCTGCGCTCTTATTGGACAGAGTGAGTCACATGTTCTCCTCCTCCCGCAGAGCCTCCTGTCTCCCGTGGCGTTCGGGTTCGGCTGCGAGTACTTCGCTCTGTTCGAGGAGCAAGGAGTCGGCATCCAGTGGAAGAACCTGGTGTCCAGTCCACTGGAGGAGGACGACTTCAGCCTCCGCTCCGCCATCGTCATGATGTACGTCGACTCCTTCCTGTACGGAGTCCTCACCTGGTACATCGAGGCCGTGTTCCCAGGTGAGTTTAATGTCTTTACACATTTAAAGGATGTTTTAATTAAAGCTGATCAGCTGATTTATTATCTTATCAGCCGTATTTTTACTATTTCGAGCTGAATTTTACCAAACCTTTAAAGTCTTTTCTTAAACAAACATTATTTCTGATCTGACCTCTCGTGTTAATATTTTCTGCTTCGTTATGACGGTGAATGAAATGTCTTTTTGGACTGTTGGTGGGATGAAATAAGACTTTTACTCTTTAGTTATTTAGAAGTCACTGAATGTTTGAACTCTTATAAATGTAAATGTGTGCTGTGTGTCTCAGGGCAGTACGGGATTCCTCGGCCGTGGTATTTCCCCTTCACCAAGTCCTACTGGCTCGGACAGAAAGACGCAAAGTCGACCAAAGTCCCTCAGAGCCGGAAAGGAAACCGGGAAGGTGAGTGCCGTTACACAGCGTGACCACAGGGGGCGCCACAGAAACACAGTCTGTAACATAAAGGTCAGAGTGAGAGGAAGATCAGCTGATGGGTTTCATATGTTTGCAGCTGTGTGTATCGAGGAGGAACCGGCTCACATAGAACCCGGCGTTTACATCGAGAACCTGGTGAAGGTTTACCGCCACGGGAAGAAGCTGGCGGTGGACGGACTGACGCTCGGCTTCTACGAGGGACAGATCACCTCCTTCCTGGGACACAACGGAGCCGGAAAGACCACGACCATGTGAGTGAAGAAGAACCTGGTTTTCTTTAGTCCTCTGTGACACAAAACTGAATATGTTTGTGTTGTGGAGAAACGCTGCTCCACATCTGATCAATTAATGTAGAAAATGATAACAGATTAATTGATAATGAAAGTAAAGGTACAGGGACCAGAAGGACTGTCCAATCCAAGTAAGCTTAAAGTGATACTGATGCCAGCTGAGTACTTTATTAGATACCCATCACCCATGTAGGTCTCTGTCTTTTATCTGGTGTAACAGGTGTGTAGTGTAGAATCACTTCAGAGCGTTTAGGAGGCATGTTGGCTGCTGAACTGTTAAGCACACTAACTCAACTCTGGGTCGTAGCTGCTGTGGCAGTGGACCAATCACATGATGCATTAAATCAAAGAACACTTGTGTTGATTGAAGTCCATATAAATATCATATTTTCAGCTCTGGGTGCAAAAAGGATAGCTTGCAGGTATCGTTTGGCGGGAGATGTTTCCAAACTACTTGGTATCGATTTATTTTGGTTGATACCTTAAAGTAATCGAGTACTGATACTCGGCCCTAGCTACCAGAGAGTGATTCATGCACACGTACAGAGACAAGAACAGATAGACGGACACAAGTAGAGATCCAGGTACAGGTACAGGTACAGGTACGGGGTCAGGTACAGGTACAGGTACAGGGTTAGATACAGGGTTAGGTACAGGTACAGGTACAGGTACAGGGTTAGGTACAAGTACAGGTACAGTCTTAACCATAGACTGACTGATTGATTCCCTGCAGGTCCATCCTGACCGGCCTGTTCCCGCCAACTTCGGGCACCGCCTACATCCTGGGCAGAGACATCCGGACCGAGCTGAGCGCCATCCGCCAGAGTCTGGGAGTCTGTCCTCAGCACAACGTCCTCTTCAGCATGTGAGTCTGCTGGACCTCGTCAGTCCATGTTTGTCCTTTTTAAGAGTCTTCCTTCAGCTCACAGTGTGACCTTGTTGCTGTGTTGTGGCGCCCCCTGCAGGCTGACTGTGGAGGAGCACATCTGGTTCTACGCCCGGCTCAAAGGTCTGTCGGAGGAGCAGGTGAAAGGTGAGATCGAGCAGATCCTGCAGGACACCGGCCTGCCGCACAAACGCAACGCCAGGACCAGCACGCTGTCCGGCGGCATGCAGAGGAAGCTGTCTGTGGCGCTGGCCTTCGTCGGAGGGTCAAAGGTTGTGATCCTGGACGAGCCCACGGCCGGAGTCGACCCGTACGCCCGCAGAGGAATTTGGGATCTGCTGCTGAACTACAGACAGGGTAGGTGTCTCTGGTGCTTTTCATCAGTCCTATCAGCCGCTGCTGGTGTTTAACGTCCCGGCCCTCCTCAGATCGGACCATCATCCTGTCCACGCACCACATGGACGAGGCGGACATCCTCGGCGACCGCATCGCCATCATCTCCCACGGGAAGCTGTGCTGCGTGGGCTCGTCTCTGTACCTGAAGAACCAGCTGGGGACCGGCTACTACCTGACGCTGGTGAAGAAGGAGCCGGAGCCGTCACTCAGCTCCCGCAGGAACTCCTCCAGCACCGCGTCCTTCACCAAGAAGGTACCGCTGACTTCACTGACACGTTACAGCACTGTGCATGGAGTCTGTAAGGGTCTGCAAGATGAGGGGTAAAAAGGGAATATAGGAAAAGTAAAGAAGTTTTACTACATTTATATTTGACTCTGAACCAAAGTTATTATAGTTAACAGCTTCTACTAATCAAGGCTTTCCTCCTAATACCTGACAAACTAAAACTACTTCATCTAAACTAAACTGAAACAAAGAAGCAAACTGAAAAACTAAATAAAAATAAAAGCTAAAGAACATTTCTAACCCTGGTTTGAACTGAGCTTCAGGGCTGAATCCTGCAGCGGTTTGACTTCATGTTAAAGATTCACTTCAAGGAAAAGTTCACAATTCTTCACATCTGTGTTAAAACCAGCATCAGATGTTCATATGAACTGTGAAGGCATCTTTTAACAGTCAGTATGAACAGGAGGAGTTTAAACATCTCTATCCTGTGTTGGTGTCTCAGGAGGAGGAATCCGCCTCGGTCAGCAGCAGCGACGCCGGACTCGGCAGCGAACATGAAAGTGAGGCTGCCACCATCGGTGAGCTCTCTGTTTCTGCACAGCTTTCCTTTCCGTCTCCTTCAGGTGAATCTAACCTGCTTCTCCTGTCTCTGTCCTCAGAGAACGGCCCTGCCGCGTCCATCTGCGACGTCCCCTTC
>JAJDFG010000337.1:150000-202500 GCA_021039105.1 Scomber colias
GTTCAGTCTGGACGTTAAATATTAAATCTAATAAATATTCTGTTCAGATGAAGCTGAGCGCCACCGACACGCTGCAGAACCTGACAGGAAGAAACATCTCCGACTACCTGGTGAAGACCTACGCTCAGATCATCGGCAAGAGGTGAGACACACCTGAGAGACAGAACAGCCGAGAGACAGAGCAGAGCAGCTGAGAGACAGAGCAGAACAGCCGAGAGACAGAGCAGAGCAGCTGAGAGACAGAACAGAACAGCCGAGAGACAGAACAGAACAGCCAAGAGACAGAACAGAGCAGCCGAGAGACAGAACAGAACAGCCGAGAGACAGAACAGAACAGCCAAGAGACAGAACAGATCAGCTGAGAGACAGAACAGCCGAGAGACAGAACAGCCGAGAGACAGAGCAGCCGAGAGACAGAGCAGAGCAGCTGAGAGACAGAGCAGCCGAGAGACAGAACAGCCGAGAGACAGAACAGAGCAGCCGAGAGACAGAACAGAGCAGCCGAGAGACAGAACAGCCGAGAGACAGAGCAGAACAGCCGAGAGACAGAACAGAACAGCCGAGAGACAGAACAGAACAGCCGAGAGACAGAACAGAACAGCCGAGAGACAGAACAGCTGAGAGACAGAACAGCTGAGAGACAGAACAGCTGAGAGACAGAACAGAACAGCTGAGAGACGGAACAGCTGAGAGACAGAACAGTCGAGAGACAGAACAGAACAGCTGAGAGACAGAACGGAGCAGCCGAGAGACAGAACAGAACAGCTGAGAGACGCGACAGAGCAGCCGAGAGACAGAACAGAACAGCCGAGAGACAGAACAGAACAGCCGAGAGACAGAACAGAACAGCCGAGAGACAGAACAGCCGAGACACAGAGCAGAGCAGCTGAGAGACAGAACAGCTGAGAGACAGAACAGCTGAGAGACAGAACAGAACAGCCGAGAGACAGAACAGCTGAGAGACGGAACAGCTGAGAGACGGAACAGCTGAGAGACAGAACAGAACAGCTGAGAGACAGAACGGAGCAGCCGAGAGACAGAACAGAACAGCTGAGAGACGCGACAGAGCAGCCGAGAGACAGAACAGAGCAGCCGAGCGACAGAACAGAACAGCCGAGAGACAGAACAGCCGAGAGACAGAACAGCTGAGAGACAGAACAGAGCAGCCGAGAGACAGAACAGAGCAGCCGAGAGACAGAACAGCCGAGAGACAGAGCAGAACAGCCGAGAGACAGAGCAGAACAGCCGAGAGACAGAACAGAACAGCCGAGAGACAGAACAGCTGAGAGACAGAACAGCTGAGAGACAGAACAGAACAGCTGAGAGACGGAACAGCTGAGAGACAGAACAGTCGAGAGACAGAACAGAACAGCTGAGAGACAGAACGGAGCAGCCGAGAGACAGAACAGAACAGCTGAGAGACGCGACAGAGCAGCCGAGAGACAGAACAGAACAGCCGAGAGACAGAACAGAACAGCCGAGAGACAGAACAGCCGAGAGACAGAACAGAACAGCCGAGAGACAGAACAGCCGAGACACAGAGCAGAGCAGCTGAGAGACAGAACAGCTGAGAGACAGAACAGCTGAGAGACAGAACAGAACAGCCGAGAGACAGAACAGCTGAGAGACGGAACAGCTGAGAGACAGAACAGCTGAGAGACAGAACGGAGCAGCCGAGAGACAGAACAGAACAGCTGAGAGACGCGACAGAGCAGCCGAGAGACAGAACAGAGCAGCCGAGCGACAGAACAGAACAGCCGAGAGACAGAACAGCCGAGAGACAGAACAGCTGAGAGACAGAACAGAGCAGCCGAGAGACAGAACAGAGCAGCCGAGAGACAGAACAGCCGAGAGACAGAGCAGAACAGCCGAGAGACAGAGCAGAACAGCCGAGAGACAGAACAGAACAGCCGAGAGACAGAACAGCCGAGCAGCCGAGAAACAGAACAGAGCAGCCGAGAGACAGAATAAAGATGTTTGTCACTAAACTTTCTAAATGTTTGTTTCCACAGTTTGAAGAACAAAGTTTGGGTGAATGAGTTCAGGTGAGTCTCTTTTCCTTCGTCTTCACTCATCAATGAAAACCGTCTGTCTGGAGTTTTTCTGATCGACTTGTTCTGTCTGCAGGTACGGCGGCTTCTCATTGGGCGCCAGGAGCACTCAGGTCCTCCCACCGGCCAATGAGATCGACGACGCCATCAAACGAGTCCGAAAGATCTTTGAGCTAAAGAAGGTGAGTTTCTGCTCCAGCTTCTCCATTTTCACAACTGTTGATCAGACATTTTATTGATTCATTACGTCATCAGTAACGTTTCTCTGCAGGCCGAATGTTAAATGTGAGTGTTGTTTGTTGCAGGGAGCCGCTGCAGATCGATTCCTCGACAGTCTGTCAGGTTTCATCAACGGTTTGGACACAAAGAACAACGTGAAGGTGAGAAAACTCCTCCAGACGCACTTTATTGTGAAGAACATAAGATTTAAGAAAATAAAAGTAAATATAGAAACAGGAAGCGACTCTGCAGGAAAAGAAAAATGTAGAGATGCAACAATTAGTCGATTATTTGCCAAAGTTTCAATTATTAATTAATATCAGTTAAGTCTTCTATGACATTAAACTGAGTGGTTACATACCTGAGCTTTGAGGACAGCTTTGGGAAACAGTGACCAACATTTTTCACCATATTTGCACATTTTATAGACAGAAAACAACCAACAGATTAATCAATAATGGAAATAATCGTTCAGTAAGACACTGATGTCCTTTAAGTCTTTGCAGAGTTCGCTTAGATTCAGTTTGAATAATGAATCATATAAATATATTTTTTAAAGAAGTTAGGATGTTCTGATTCCTGGTGAATAAATGATTAAAAGACGATGTGATGTGTTCAGATCTGGTTCAACAACAAAGGCTGGCACAGCATCGGCTCGTTCATTAACGTGATGAATAACGGCATCCTGAGAGCAAACCTGCCCGAAGGAGCCGATCCCAGCAAGTACGGCATCAGCGCCTTCAACCATCCACTGAACCTCACCAAGGAGCAGCTGTCCCAGGTGGCACTGTGAGTCCACACACCTGAGACACACCTGAGATAGACCTGAGACACATGAGACACACCTGAGATAGACTTGAGACACCTGAGACACACCTGAGACACCTGAGATAGACCTGACACACCTGAGACACCTGAGACACACCTGAGATAGACCTGAGATAGACCTGAGACACACCTGATACACACCTGAGATAGACCTGAGACACACCTGAGATAGACCTGAGACACCTGAGATAGACCTGAGACACCTGAGATAGACATGAGACACCTGAGACACCTGAGATAGACATGAGACACCTGAGACACCTGAGATAGACCTGAGACACACCTGATACACACCTGAGATAGACCTGAGACACCTGAGACACACCTGAGACACCTGAGACACCTGAGACACCGGAGATAGACCTGAGACACCTGAGAGACACCTGAGATACACCTGAGACACCTGAGATACACCTGAGGCACCTGAGATACACCTGAGACACCTGAGATATACTTGAGACACCTGAGATATACTTGAGACACCGGAGATAGACCTGAGACACACCTGAGACACACCTGAGATAGACTTGAGACACCTGAGATAGACCTGAGACACACCTGAGACACACCTGAGACACACCTGAGACAGACTTGAGACTCCTGAAACACACCTGATACACACCTGAGATAGACCTGAGACACACCTGAGACACACCTGAGACACCTGAGATAGACCTGAGACACACCTGAGATAGACCTGAGACACACCTGAGATAGACCTGAGACACCTGAGATAGACCTGAGACACACCTGAGATAGACCTGAGACACACCTGAGATAGACCTGAGACACACCTGAGACACACCTGAGATAGACCTGAGACACACCTGAGACACCTGAGATAGACCTGAGACACACCTGAGATAGACCTGAGACACACCTGAGACACCTGAGACACACCTGAGACCCTACTGTCCGTTCTGTGGTGCTAGTTTGGGCTAAAGGATGATGTGTGATAAAACCAAGTCAGTAACGAGTGTCGTGTTAAATGTTCCCGCCCTCTTTACTCGTTTCCAGGGTAACGACCTCTGTGGACGTGCTGGTGTCCATCTGCGTGATCTTCGCCATGTCCTTCGTCCCGGCCAGCTTCGTGGTCTTCCTCATCCAGGAGCGCGTCAACAAAGCCAAACACATGCAGTTCATCAGCGGAGTGCAGCCGCTGCTCTACTGGGTGGCCAACTTCATCTGGGACATGGTGAGTGTGTGTGTGTGCGTCTGTGTGTGTGTGTGTGTGTGTGTCTCTGTGTGTGTGTGTGTGTGTGTGTGTGTGTCTGTGTGTGCCTGTGTGTGTGTGTGTGTGTGTGTGTGTGTGTGTGTCAGTGTGTTGCTAAGGTGTGTTTCTGTCTCTCTGCAGTGTAACTACATCGTCCCGGCAACGCTGGTCGTCATCATCTTCATCTGTTTTCAACAAAAAGCCTACGTCTCCTCCACCAACCTGCCGGTGCTCGCCCTGCTGCTGCTGCTCTACGGGTACGAACTACACCCAAACTACACCCAACTACACCTACCTACACCCAAACTACACCTAAATACCCCACACTACACCAAAATACCCCACACTACACCCAAACTACACCTAAATACCCCAAACTACACCCAAACACCAACTACTGATTACTGTCAGTGCTAATAGAACAGTTTACTGCGACTTGTTGACTCTGAAACTTAATTTAACAGTAATATTGATATTTATAAACTTCAGATTTTGAGTTTTGTTCTTTGGTTAAACTATCGATCCTGAGCTCTGATGTGTTTCCTCTCTCCGTGTGTTCCCAGCTGGTCCATCACGCCGCTCATGTACCCGGCCTCCTTCTTCTTTAAGATCCCCAGCACGGCGTACGTCGTCCTCACCAGCGTCAACATCCTGATCGGCATCAACGGCAGCATCTCCACCTTCGTCATGGAGCTGTTCGGAAACAACG
The DNA here is from genome assembly GCA_021039105.1 of Scomber colias. Taxonomy (NCBI): domain Eukaryota; kingdom Metazoa; phylum Chordata; class Actinopteri; order Scombriformes; family Scombridae; genus Scomber; species Scomber colias. The sequence continues at coordinate 155,021 of JAJDFG010000337.1, forward strand.
TGAGTCTATTTCACCTCAAACCCACTTCCTGTTCACAGGGAGGTTCTCCTTCTGCTGTCACCAAGTTCCACCAACTGATGTGTGTGTGTGTGTGTGTGTGTGTGTGTATGTGTGTGTATGTGTGTGCTCGCAGGAGATCGGAGGAATCAATGACATCCTGAAGAACGTCCTCCTCATCTTCCCTCACTTTTGTCTCGGTCGAGGTCTCATCGACATGGTGAAGAACCAGGCGATGGCCGACGCCCTCGAGAGATTCGGTAAAACACACACACTGCAGTGATGTAGCTCATTAATATTCATTCAGTGTTTGAGGGGGGGTTGCTATGGTTACGAGGGCTGGATTTCGAGGACATTGGTCAATCAACCTGTCAATCAGGACGTAGCCACGCCCTAATGCATACCCTGCTTTATCGTCACATATAAAATCAGGGAGGCCAAAATGTCCCAAATGATCATCATACTGCATTGAAGAAGGCTTTAAACTAGCGATTGAGACCATAAACACATTTTGAAAACGTTTACTGAGGTTAGAAATCAAGTGAGAAGTTGGTGAATTCTCCATTGACTTGTATAGAGACGGTCGCCCCCTGGTGGCCTTTTGATAGAATGCAGCTCTAAGTTACTTCTCCATTGACTTGTATAGAGACGGTCGCCCCCTGGTGGCCTTTTGATAGAATGCAGGTTTAAGTCAGACCAGGAGCTTCCTGTCTGGTCCTTGCAGCTGATTGGTCAGGTATTGGTGTCAGGTGTGTGAGCGTTGTCGTTGTGTTGCAGGTGAGAACCGGTTCCGCTCTCCGCTGGAGTGGGACATGGTGGGAAAGAACCTGTTCGCTATGGCTGTGGAGGGAGCCGTGTTCTTCATCATCACCGTCCTCATCCAGTACAGATTCTGCATCAAACCCAGGTATTACACACACACACACACACACACACACACACATTAGTACACACACACACACACACACACACACACACACACACACACACACATATATAGACATTTGTCTTTGTTTATTTAAAGCTGCAGTTCATGTTTTTGTCCACTTGGTGGCAGCAGAGCAACAACCAGCATGTTTTCAGGCTGTGTGTGTGTGTGTGTGTGTGTGTGTGTGTGTGTGTGTGTCTGCAGGCCGGTCAGCACTCTCACCAAACTGGGGCCTCTGGGCGAGGAGGACGAGGACGTGGCCCGAGAGAGACAGAGGATCGTCCACGGCCTCGGACACGGAGACATCCTGGAGCTCCGCCAGCTCACCAAGGTGAGTTCACCTGCCTGGTCCATCACCCTCTGACCCTAACCCATCACACTCTGACCCTAACCCATCACACTCTGACCCTAACCCATCACCCTCTGACCCTAACCCATGATATCTCACTCTGACCCTAACCCATCACACTCTGACCCTAACCCATGACATCACACTCTGACACTAACCCATCACACTCTGACCCTAACCCATCACACTCTGACCCTAACCCATCACACTCTGACCCTAACCCATCACACTCTGACCCTAACCCGTCACCCTCTGACCCTAACCCGTCACCCTCTGACCCTAACCCATCACACTCTGACCCTAACCCATCACACTCTGGCCCTAACCCATCTCACTCTGACTGGATCCATCACACTCTGACCCTAACCCATCACACTCTGACCCTAACCCATCACACTCAGACCCTAACCCATCACACTCTGACCCTAACCCATCACACTCTGACCCTAACCCATCACACTCAGACCCTAACCCATCACACTCTGACCCTAACCCATCACACTCTGACCCTAACCCGTCACCCTCTGACCCTAACCCGTCACCCTCTGACCCTAACCCATCGCACTCTGACCCTAACCCATCGCACTCTGACCCTAACCCATCGCACTCTGACCCTAACCCATCGCACTCTGACCCTAACCCATCGCACTCTGACCCTAACCCATCGCACTCTGACCCTAACCCATCGCACTCTGACCCTAACCCATCACACTCTGACCCTAACCCATCGCACTCTGACCCTAACCCATCGCACTCTGACCCTAACCCATCACACTCTGACCCTAACCCATCACACTCTGACCCTAACCCATCACACTCTGACCCTAACCCATCACACTCTGACCCTAACCCATCTCACTCTGACCCTAACCCATCACACTCTGACCCTAACCCATGACATCACACTCTGACCCTAACCCATCACACTCTGACCCTAACCCATCACACTCTGACCCTAACCCATCTCACTCTGACCCTAACCCATGATATCTCACTCTGACCCTAACCCATCACACTCTGACCCTAACCCATCTCACTCTGACTGGATCCATCTCACTCTGACCCCTAACCCATCACACTCTGACCCTAACCCATCACACTCTGACCCTAACCCATCGCACTCTGACCCTAACCCATCACACTCTGACCCTAACCCATCACACTCTGACCCTAACCCATCACACTCTGACCCTAACCCATCACCCTCTGACCCTAACCCATCACACTCTGACCCTAACCCATCACCCTCTGACCCTAACCCATCACACTCTGACCCTAACCCATCACACTCTGACCCTAACCCATCACACTCTGACCCTAACCCATCTCACTCTGACTGGATCCATCTCACTCTGACCCCTAACCCATCACACTCTGACCCTAACCCATCGCACTCTGACCCTAACCCATCACACTCTGACCCTAACCCATCGCACTCTGACCCTAACCCATCACACTCTGACCCTAACCCATCACACTCTGACCCTAACCCATCACATTAAATATAAGCTTCTCTTTCATATTTACAGAATCAGTTTCTATTTAAGTAAACGTGATCCTCGTCAGCAGAATATAACCATTGAGATTAAAATGCAGATTACACTCAATGATGTGATGTGGATGTTTCCCCTGATGTGTTTCAGTGTTTAAAGATCAGCTGTGACTCAGACTGAATTCATCTTATCAGTTTTATTGGTCTTTTATGGTTTTATTGTTTTTGCAGCTTATTCAAACTATTTGACCTCATTTAAACCTGCTGGTTATATTTAATCAGAGTGATATAAATATAAATATAAATATAACTAAAGTGACTGTTGATCTGCTGCAGGTGTTTAAGAGGAAGCAGAAGCCGGCGGTGGATCGACTGTGTGTCGGGATTCCTCCTGGAGAGGTGAGACACACTGGTCCTGATCATACACATAAACATGTATGAGTGTGTGTGTGTTTACTGATGGACTCTCTGTGTGTGTTACTCTGTGTGTGTGTGTGTGTGTGTGTGTTACTCTGTGTGTGTGTGTGTGTGTGTGTGTGTGTGTGTGTGTGTTACTGTGCATGTGTGTGTCTCAGTGCTTCGGGCTGCTCGGGGTGAACGGAGCAGGAAAGACGACGACGTTTAAGATGTTGACAGGAGACACGTTGGTGACGAGCGGAGAAGCTTTCCTGGCGGGGAAGAGGTGAGGTCAAAGGTCACCGCTGGTTATAATCTGAGCCGCTTACTGCAGATTTAATCTGAACATTAACTCTTTAAACTCTGAACTGATCTGATTCACGTGTTTAATTATTAATTATTATTCCTCACACTGAAACTACATATATGTATATAGACGTGTGATCATCATAGTTTCTATGATAGAAACTATGATGATCACACGTCTAAACATCTAAACGTCTAAACGTTGCTGCAGAGTTAAAGTGAACCTGCAGTGAGTTTTCACGTTAAGCTCATTATTTGTTTCATTCAGCTCCGAACAGATGAAATGTTTCTTCATCGTCCAATTATCCAGAATTAAAGCTGCATGTGGTTCAACCTGCGGCCCGAGGCCCCTGCAGGTCCTTCATACGTAGACAGCTGGAGGTTATAAAACGTTCAGATGATTCAGTGATTTAAGGGTCAGATTTACTGTAAACTGACTGTGACATGATTATTTTTATATATATTTATATTATATATAACATAAGATGATGAATCCATAAATGAGTTAAACTCTTTAAAAGCAGGGTTGAGCATAGCTCAGCGGGTAGAGCACCCGCCCCATGTGTTGAGGCTATAGCCCTCGTTGCAGGTGACCCCGGTTCGAATCCCGAGCCGAGTGGTCTTATCCTGCGTGTCATTCCCCCTCTCTCTGCCTCCTGTTTCCTGTCTATCTCCACTGTCCTGAGCATTAAAGGCAAAAAAGCCCAAAAAAATATACTTTAAAAAAAAAAAAACTCTTTAAAAGCAGCATCAGGATAAATTCAGACCTCCGCAGCAAGACATCATGGAGGTTACGCCTTCAGACCTCCGCAGCAAGACATCATGGAGGTTACACCTTCAGACCTCCGCAGCAAGACATCATGGAGGTTACACCTTCAGACCTCCGCAGCAAGACATCATGGAGGTTACACCTCAATATCATTAATATATTAATACAAGATTACATTTAGTACTTCTGTTGCTTTTATATCATTTAAATCACATTTAAACCAGTTTTACCAAAAGTCAGACTGAATGCTCCTGAACATGTCAAATGGTGTAACCACAAAATGTCAAATGGTGTAACCACTAAAGAATGATGGATATTAAATATGTGATCAGCTCCAGTGTGTTTAAGTGGACACTGAGTTACACCACCTGGACACTAAGTTACACCACCTGGACACTGAGTTACACCACCTGGACACTGAGTTACACCACCTGGACACTGAGTTACACCACATCACTGACCCAGATATTTACTGCTGTTGTGTCAGCTGATCACGAGTAAAGAGACACAGCTCCACTAAAAACAGTTTAATATTGGGTTGAGCATGGCTCAGTGGGTAGAGCACCCGCTCCATGTGTTGAGGCTACAGTCCTCGCTGCAGGCGACCTCGGTTCGAATCCCACACTGAGTGGTCCTATCCTGCATGTCATTCCCCCCTCTCTGCCTCCTGTTTCCTGTCTCTCTCTACTAATCTGTACAAAAAAATATATACTTAAAAAAAAAACCCAAAAAAACAGTTTAATATTAGTGATGATGATGATGATGGTGATGATGATGATGATGATCATGGTGATGATGATGATGATGATGATGATGATAACCTGCTCTCCTCTGCCAGCATCCTGCGTGAGATCGACGCCGTCCATCAGCAGATGGGTTACTGTCCTCAGTTCGACGCCATCAACGAGCTGCTGACAGGAAGAGAACATCTGGAGCTGTACGCCATCCTCAGAGGCGTCCCTGAGAAGGAAGTGTGCGACGTGAGTCCCAAAACACACACTGGAACTACACACTGATAACTACACACTGGAACTACACACTGATAAACACACACTGGAACTACACACTGGAACTACACACTGATAAACACACACTGATGATGGTGATGATGGTGGTGATGATGATGATGGTGATGATGGTGGTGATGGTGGTGGTGATGATGGTGGTGATGATGGTGGTGATGGTGGTGGTGATGGTGGTGGTGATGATGATGATGATGATGGTGCTGTGTGATTGGCAGGTGGCCGAGTGGGGGATCAGGAAGTTGGGTCTGGTGAAGTACGCGGATAAAGCAGCAGGAAGTTACAGCGGAGGAAACATGAGGAAGCTGTCGACCGCCATGGCTCTGATCGGAGCGCCGCCCGTTGTCTTCCTGGTGAGACTCCATCACAGGAAATACCTCTACACCCTTCAGAGTAAAAGCATGGTTAATGAGTCTGCTGATTGGTCAGATTTAAATGTGCAGGTTGTGTTTAAAGTTACACAACAGCATCAGAGCCCTGCCAGCCAATCAGAGAGCAGCTGGGGGGAGGGGGGGGGGGTTGCATCAGAGCCCTGCCAGCCAATCAAGAGAGCAGCTGGGGGGAGGGGGGGGGGGTTGCATCAGAGCCCTGCCAGCCAATCAAGAGAGCAGCTGGGGGGGACGGGAGGGGTTGTGTAACAGCAGATTAAAATCAGCTGCTGCTCAGTTTAACAACAACAGCAGCAGCAGAAGAAGACAGGGTTGAAACACCACAGAAGAAGAGAGGATGGTGCTCCTCCTCCTCCTCACCTTCTCTGTGTGCTTCCTGTTTCACCTGTGGGCTCACCTGTCCCTCGCTGTCCTCCTCGTTACAGGACGAACCCACGACCGGCATGGACCCCAAAGCTCGCAGAGCTCTGTGGAACTGCATCCACAGCGTCATCAAGGAGGGACGCTCGGTGGTCCTCACCTCACACAGGTAGGAGGGACACACACACACACCAGGGACACACACACACACACACCTGGACACACACATACCTGGACACACACATACCTGGGACACACACACCTGGGACACACACACCTGGGACACACACAGACACACCTGGGGATACACACACAGACACACCTGGGACACACACACACACTAAGGACAGACACTCTGAGGACAGACACCGTGTGAGTGTGTATTAAATGTGTGTCTCTGTGTGTCCTCAGCATGGAGGAGTGTGAGGCTCTGTGTACCAGGATGGCCATCATGGTGAACGGCAGGTTCAGATGTTTGGGCAGCGTCCAACACCTGAAGAACAGGTAACACACACACACACACACACACACACACACACACATACACACAAACACACACACACACACACACACACATAAACACAAACACACATACACACACACACACAGTATGTGTGTAGTAAAGTGTGTATATTGTAGTAAAGTGTGTGTGCTGTGTGCAGGTTTGGGGACGGGTACACCATCATCCTGAGGGTAGCGGGTCCCGACCCGGACCTGCTTCCTGTGATGAAGTTCATAGAGAGCGAGCTGAGCGGCAGCACGCTGAAGGAGAAACATCGCAACATGCTGCAGTACCAGCTGCCTTCATCTCTCACCTCACTCGCTCACATCTTCTCCATCCTCGCCAAGAACAAGACCACACTCAGGATAGAAGATTACTCTGTGACCCAGACCACACTGGACCAGGTACACACACACACACACACACACACACACACACACACACACATTGAAATGTACGTAACATCCGTGACGTCACCCATTGGTTTGTGGACTGCTGCTCGGGAGCCAATAGTTTCTAATCTAGGCAGCGCCATCTTGAACATTTCAGGTGCATGCTGGGAAAAATAAAAACACGGATTCTACTTATATGGGCATAAGGCGGGGCCATGGGCAGAGCGGGGAGGTTGCTATGGTTACGAGGGCTGGATCTCGAGGACATTGGTCAATCAACCTGTCAATCAGGACGTAGCCCCGCCCTAATGCATACCCTGCTTTATCGTCACATATAAAATCAGGGAGGCCAAAATGTCCCAAATGAACATCATACTGCATTGAAGAAGGCTTTAAACTAGCGATTGAGACCATAAACACATTTTGAAAACGTTTACTGAGGTTAGAAATCAAGTGAGAAGTTGGTGAATTCTCCATTGACTTGTATAGAGACGGTCGCCCCCTGGTGGCCTTTTGATAGAATGCAGCTCTAAGTTACTTCTCCATTGACTTGTATAGAGACGGTCGCCCCCTGGTGGCCTTTTGATAGAATGCAGTTCTAAGTTACTTCTGCGTTGGCCTCGTTTCAGAGGACCAGAACTCCCCGCCTGGATCCAGCCTTTCTAAAGGGTTGACAGTTGACATCACTGTTAGCCACAGTACAATTCATATTCAGTCTTTGGACAAATGTTGGATTGAAACCCTAACCTAGGGGGCTAATCGCTAAGCTAATATGAAGCTAACATGCTAATATACACACTTACACACTTTGTCAGGAAAAGGTCCCCACACTGCAGTACCGTGTGTCACCTCTGGGGTTCACACACACAGTCAGGAAAACCAACCCTGTGGGGACCGGGCCTATCAGGAGGCTGTTTGCTATTGATTCCAATGCTCGTTACCATGGAAACCAGGAGTCGGTCCCCACAGGGTTGGTAATATGTCAGGTTGTGGTCCCCACCAGGATAGAAAAACACGCACACTCATTCTCACACACACCTGGACAGGTACACACGTTATACTTGGAAGAACATGTGGAAGAACAAATGAAACTGTATCTGATGGGGTGTGTGTGTGTGTGTGTGTGTGTGTGTGTGTGTGTGTGTGTCTGTTGTTTCAGGTGTTTGTGAACTTTGCTAAGGACCAGAGTGACGACTATCACTCCAAAGATGCGTCAGTGAGGAGGAAAGACGTTTCCATCAACGTTCCCGCTCTGAGCTCGGGTCAGGCTGCGTGCAGAGAGAGCGTCATGTGATCATGTGACTCACCGTGGCGAGCGGTGTCCGCTGACGCCTGATGCCAGTCAATGCAAACGATTTCCTGTGGAGGCGCCGCACTGCTCGCCAGCTGCCCCCCCCCCACACTGACTGTTCAAGACTTGAATAACAGCCGTCGTGTTTCCTGCAGCGGCGCCTCGCTTAGTTTGATGATGTCATCCGAGCGGCGCCTCGCTTAGTTTGATGATGTCATCCGAGCAGCGCCTCACTTAGTTTGATGATGTCATCCAAGCGGCGCCTCACTTAGTTTGATGATGTCATCCGAGCGGCACCTCACTTAGTGTGATGATGTCATCAGCGGCGCCGAGCGGAAACATTCAGGTCTGTTTGTTTTGTGAAGAATCATTTCAACGGCCGAGGGCTCGACTGCAAAAATCCCTTTTTTTTAAAAACGTTTGATTCCGTTTTTATTTTGTCCATTTTATTTATAAGTGTAGCTGAAACAGGAAGTGACATCACCATTTCCTGTAGTGTTAAACAGCCAATCAAAGTGCTCGACTGACTGATTTTATAGTTTTTTTTAAGAAAAGATAAAAAGCAGATTTGTTGTTTTGGTGTCTGAGCGATAAAATACCTCAGCAGCTTCTCTAAGCACAACAGTGTTAGACTGATCGATCAGTGATTCCTCCCGATCGATCAATGATTCCTCCCGATCGATCAATGATTCCTCCCGATCAGTGATTCCTCCTGATCGATCAATGATTCCTCCCGATCGATCGGTGATTCCTCCCGATCAATGATTCCTCCCGATCAATGATTCCTCCCGATCGATCAGTGATTCCTCCTGATCAATGATTCCTCCTGATCGATCAATGATTCCTCCCGATCGATCAGTGATTCCTCCTGATCAATGATTCCTCCTGATCGATCAATGATTCCTCCCGATCGATCAGTGATTCCTCCTGATCAGTGATTCCTCCCGATCGATCAATGATTCCTCCCGATCAATGATTCCTCCCGATCAATGATTCCTCCCGATCGATCAGTGATTCCTCCTGATCGGTGATTCCTCCTGATCAGTGATTCCTCCCAATCGATCAATGATTCCTCCCGATCAATGATTCCTCCTGATCAGTGATTCCTCCCAATCGATCAATGATTCCTCCCGATCGATCAGTGATTCCTCCTGATCGATCGATGATTCCTCCCGATCGATCAGTGATTCCTCCCGATCGATCAGCGGTTCGTCCCGATCGATCGGCTGCTGGTGGAGCTGCAGGTGATGCTCAGACGTCTTCAGCACTTTACGTGTTCATCAGATCAGTTTGTTTGCACTGAAATCCTCTGATGATGTATTGATGATGTTATTGATTGTTTTTACTGATCAACTGGAAAATGTTTATTGATTATCAGTTTTAAATGTGACAGAAAAGGCTGATGGGAAGAGAAACTGTTACTGGTCCTGAACATTAAAATGAACCAAATCGCTGCCGTCTCATCTCGTCTGTTATTCTGCAAACTCACCACCAGATGGCGGCAAAGCTTCACACCTTAAAGCACATTTCAGTAAATGTTCAAATGATCCAATATTTCAGCAGAAATCAAAGATTAGAGAAAAAGTCCAAACACTGAAAACACATTTGTGTATCAGAACTTTGTTTTTTCTTCTTTCCCATTAATCATCTCAGCAGCCCTCACATTTATCTGCTGACCCTTTGGAGGGGCCCCACCCCTAGGTTGGGAACCACTGGACTAAACTAGCTAACTGTCGCTTCTACAGACCACAGACGACGACCAGGTGGATTATGGAGCGTTTATTACACAGTTCCCTCCTGCAACACAGCACAGCAGTGGCGGGTGAAAATTATCGTTGGCCTCAAGATAATCAGAGTGAAGTCCTCTTTTCTCTGTGCCGCTCAATAAACAATAAAATAAAATACACAAATCTCTTCATATAAAACAGAAACAAACATTACATCCTAGTGTGATTGTATAGCGTAATGTAAAAACCCCACATAATCCATTATGTGACATAAAATTGATTTTAAGAACAATTTTAGCATTTACCATGAGGTAAGTATAAAGATACACTAAATTCAGAGTTAGCTGAATGAATGTGAGCCTTTTAGCAGCTCACACTGACAAAATATACAATAAAACGTCATGAAAAGTAACAAAATGCACAACATATTACCTGCAACACAGCATCCAGCAGCGATGGCGGGTGAAAACTATCGTTGGCCTCAAGATAATCTGAACAACACATGAAATGGAGGTAAGCATTTAAGCGAGTTTAGCATCATTACAAGTCTCCAAAAAGTATCTTTATGGCTTAACAAATCACAGTAAGTGCTCAAAACAGTTAGCACAAATCTCAATGAATACATTACACAGTAAAATATGAACATCTGAAACCTTTAACAAAATCATTAATTATCTCGGACCATGCAAGAGGACATCTGACCACAGTGAAGTCCTTTTTTCTCTGTGCAGTTCCCACGGCAACCACTGCGCTAATAGATGGCAGTGTTGCACCTTCTTTGCCGTAAACTAGCTAGACTACTCCTTCCAGTTAAAACAGGAACACAAGGCCTTTATTGCATCCATACCGTCAACATGCCGTGAGAACTGGATGAATACAAAATACTAAATTATACATTTACAGACATAAATTCTCACAGAGAATAATAATGTACTATTAAATAGAAATGTCACAATCAAAATAAATCTTACATCATTCTTTTAACTGAAAGACAAAGCTACTGAACTAATGAATAATTAGCATTGGTTAGCTTAAGGTAACAAGCAGTTATCACCTGAACTCATTAAATCATTACAGATATAAACATGCATACCTCACTGGCCCCTTCAGGACCGTCCTCTCTGCCAAACTCTTTCCACCTGTGGTCCTGCTCAGTGTGCAACCAACCAAACAGTCCCACCCACAACAACACTAACAACTTGTGTTCCGCTATTAAAATATTACACAGCTTTACACTGTTTTCATTAGTTTGTTGTCAGTGAACAAATCAACTCAGTTAATGATTACTGATGTTAATGTCATGCCACGCCACGAATGAGTAAGATTTGCTGTGACGCATCTTCCAGGTCTTGAGACGAGACAGAGTCAATATAAAATTGGTTGGATTAAATCTGTAGGAGGAAGTACGTGGTGTGGAAATGGTATCAAACAGCAGCAAAATGGCAAATTTAATTCAAAATGGCCGACTTCCTGTTGGAGTGAGGGTGTGGGTCCAAGAGACTTTTTTGTGTGTCTTTAGATGATACATAAGTGTACGAAATTTTGTTCATCTGCATCAATCTGGAGGGAGGGGCTCAATTTCCTTAATCTTCTACGGGGTGCAGTACCCCCATTTGGCCAGCAGTTCCTGTTTAATGGCGAAACATCAAAATTCCTCACGTCGCCACGAAGCAACCAAATCCCTAATCAGAAAGTTTTTGATAAGTTTTCATCTCCAATGTCTCAAGATGTTTCTGAGTGAATTTGAATTCAGTTGGATTAAATCCCTAGGAGGAGTTCGTTAAAGTTAGAGGTGTGGAAATCGCAAAAAACGCCCATATTTTTCAAAATGGCCGACTTCCTGTTGGAGTGACATCATGGGTCCCACTGACTTTTTTGTGCGTCTGGACATGATACATATATATACCAAATTTCGTTAATGTACGCCAATCTCTCACATTTTTATATTCGTTAGGGGGCGCTATTCAGCCATTTAGGCGAACCATACATTTTTCGTCGGGTCTGATGTGCGTGCAAATTTTGGTGAGTTTTGGGGCACGTCTGTCAAAAAGGCGTTTGATTTGTATAATAATAATAACAGGGCCTTCGCACTGTGTAGTGATTGGGCCCTAATAATAAAGTCATTAGTATTATTACTGTCAGTCTGTGTGGAGCAAACTCTCTATAATTAATAATCATGCCGACAAAAAAGAAACGTTCCTAAATTTACTTTGATTCAGTGACGAACATTATCGATTATAGATTATATAATAGATGATAGATTATATGATAGATTATATAGATTATATAATAGATTAATATGAAGTCTCACCTGCAGCAACGACTCTGGGATCAGTGTGAGATGAACTCATTACCAATATAAAAGGTAATATTCATATTTTAATTGGAGCGACTTTGAGAATAAATGTAAATCTGATTTTGTTCCTTGTAAATGTAAAAAGTATTTTTGGTATTTTGACGGTCTGCCAGATGTTTAACGGGTTGGAGGTTGTTAGTAAAGCATCTGTTTGTGTTTGAGGAGATTTTAATATTTTAATATCTGAAAACGAAGCAGACACACAGTTTGTCCTGAAGGTGGTGCCAGAGCAAAACTCTGCTTATTTAGTCCAATGAAAAAGAAGTTATGAATTATTATTTATATATTTATTATATAAATATTATTATTGTTAGTTTATGTTTGGATTTCTGTGTTTGTGTGTAATTCATAAATAAATGAGAATACATGTTTAAATTATATGTGAACGCATCACAAACTGCATAGAATCTATTATTCATGAGTAAAGATGCTTTTATTTTGAAGTTATTTGTGTTCATGTCTACACTTATTATTCATGTGACTGTACTGTGGCTGTTTGAGGACATTTCACACATTAGATCAACTTTCACTGAAGTTTATTTTCTTTATTGAACTCTGAGTTCTGCAGTTAGTGTTTGTACCAGCAGATGGCGCCAAATCTCCATCCAACCTCCTCTCTCTCTCTCTCTCTGCTCATTTCCTGCTTAGTTTACTTTCTCTCTGTGTGCTCCACGTGTTGCAGCTTCTTTTCTCCTTCTGAAGGTATTTATTATAACTTTATTCAGTTTGTATTGTGAAGGTATTTATTATAACTTTGACTCTGACAGGAAGTGATGCTGTGAGTGAACAGCAGGTGGCAGCAGACGCTCATGTTTCTGTTTATCTGTTCAGAGGTGAAAGAAATAACTTGGAAGTGACTAATAGAGTTTAAACGAGAAGTAATAAGAGGGACTAGAAAAGCTCCAACATTAGATATTACCTCATCTCCTCTCTCCTCCAGGGATTTTCATACATCTTTGGGAGGAACTATGAGTCAAATCTGGGAAATGTGGATGGAATTTGACACTTGGGTGTTTCCTGAATTTTGTGTGCTTGTTGTGTCGCAGCTTCTTTTCTCCTTCTGAAGGTATTTATTCTAACTTTATTGAGTTTGTATTGTGAAGGTATTTATTATAACTTTATTCAGTTTGTATTGTGAAGGTATTTATTATAACTTTATTCAGTTTGTATTGTGACAGTTTTCACAGTTTGACTCTTGAATGACTCTTTGTTCATCTTGTTAGTTTAGTTCCAGTAGAAACAGCAGAAATCTGTAGTTCTGAACTCTACTAACAGTCAACAGATCAACAGGAAGTGTTCCTCCATTTTAAAGTGTCTGATAACAGCTGACAGTACTGAGTCAGTGTTCATCAATAACTTCACACATTTGTCTTGTAATCTGTTACACTGAGAAAATGTGTCATTAAATTACAGTTACTGATGTAAATGTTGATTACAGAGGAGGTAACATGAATATAGAGTAAACAGCTTCTCTTAGGACAGAAACATGATTTCATCTCTAACCCTAACACACAGTCATTTCCTTATTAAACACAGTTAAAGGAAATCTTTGGGTTCCTACTCAAAGAGACACTTTTTAAGAAGTAGTTAAACTGAGTGTTTCAGTCTCTTTATTTAAGGGCAATATAAAACAAGTCTAGCTTGAACTTTCATTATTTCTTTTCAATGATTTGAAGATATTAATTCTGTAACCAAACCAGGTTCAGTGTGTTTAGCATCTATATCTTTCTCTTTCATTCTGATGAAAGTGGAAGTATAATAAGTTCTGTTCCAGTCACACATAACTGGATCTTGTAGAAACTGGAACGGCTGAAGCTGAGGGATCGTGGTGCTTAATGGGAACACTTCCCATAACAGCTGGAAACATTGGTTAGAAGATTAGAAAAGTCATCAAATGTAATAAGTTCCATGACTTTGATGAAGTAATTGAAATAGTTACATTACTCATTACATTTTAAATAGAGTAACTAATAATCTGTAACCTATTACATTTCCACAGTGTCATTCAAAGAAGAAGAAACACAGAACACATGTGGGTCACATGCTGAGAGTAAACAGAGTTACAGATGGCATAAAGATACTCATGTAGAACAACTCCATGTGAGTGTTACATTACTGTACATTATATTAATGGATTCATATCACTGATACACTGATGTGTTGTAGTTGGTGGAGGTCATTTAATTTATTGTTTGGTCATTTATAACAAATGTTTAATGCTGATGTCAGATAAATGTAGTGCAGTGAAAAGTAAAATATGTCCCTCTGACATGTGGTGAAGTATAAAAGTATAAAATGGGAATGCTCAATATAATATAAGATCCAGTGCTTGATGCTGAACAGCTTCACTGACTGAATACAACTGTGCTGACAAGTTTATATATTTACAGTCAGACTAATATATGTTTTATTATTCATTGTTGTTTTACTTTACAGCTTGACTGATATAAGTATAAATGCAGTATATATATAATGTCTATAGATGTGGTCAATGAAGAAGAATCACAGCAACATGTGAACATCAGAGATCAGATCAGACTTTATTGTTCTCAGATAGATGTGATCATCTTCCAGCTGTTCTCTGTGTTTCCTCTACAGATGAAGGTACAAAGTCTCTGTGAGCTGATGTGGATGTGAGTCCAGCAGCATCTGTCCAGGTAACATGATTGATTTTGGATTATTGGACGAGCTGCTGCTGCTTGCTCTGACTGGATATAGTAGACTTGGAAGAAGAGGAATATTTAAAATGTTGAAGAGCTTTTCAAAGTCTGTTGAAGTGAAGTGAAAAGTGATCTGATCCCCAAAGAAAGCCAAAGAAACAGCAACAGGAAGTGTTTCCCTCTAGTCCTCAAACCATCCAAAAGCTTCCTCCAAAAACATTTTCATTGTGTTCTCCTAAACCTCTGTAATACATAAAGCTTCATATTTGATTTGGTCTGGACTGTCTGTTCAGGACTCGTATGACGGCTCTGAACTCGTCACTTTCATTCGTACCTCAGAGAGAAGTCTCCAAAAATTGGTGGAAGCCACAAATTCCCTGAAATCACTCGTTCATGTCACTAAGAACAAATGTGTTGGTTGGAGTGCTTCTTGCATGAGGCCCATTGTGAGCTTTGTGAAAGTGATTTGTTGGACACTGCAGCTCAAAGTGACAACGACATGGAAACTGTCAGATGAGTGTATTTAGTATTGAAGTGAATGAGCTGCTTTCCTCCAGTCAGAGCTGTGTGTGTTTGTCATGTGACTGAGAGGAATGAAGAGAAATGATGTGTTGTTGTGTTTGTGTGAAGGTGTTTCTCTGCTATGGATCAGAGTGAGGACAGAGAGGAGGGAGTCCCTCCCTCTAAAAGCTCTCTGTGTGGGGAACATGACAGCCAGACCAAAGCTCAGAGGTGAGATGAGGATCTCTAACTGTCCATCACTGTTCTCCACTCACATCACTCCACCATCATTATTCACACTCAAAGCTCTGTGTGTGTTGTGTTGAAGAACAAAGAAGCAGCACAGACCTGGACCTGGACCAGAACCTGGACCTGGACCTGGACCTGGACCCAGCTGTGTGTCCATGAAGAGTGATCGGTCCATGGATGAACGTAGAGATTTTAAACATGGACAACCAGCTGATGGAAGGTAAGAATGTAAAGCTGCAAAGACTGAACAGACTTTTCATTTCTATCCAACATGCACATTTATCAGAGCTGTTGTTGTTTCAGGATCCATCAGAGACCAGAATCTCCTGGACCTGGACCCAGCTGTCTGTCCTTTAAGAGTGACCGGTCTATGAGTCGCTACGATGACTTTAAGGGACAACAACCTTCTCCTGTAAAGAAGTAAGCTGTAACTCATTAAAATGTTGGTTTTAAAGTGATCCTCCACCTAAATCTGTTTATTAAATCATGGACTGTGCAGCTGTCTAAAAAGCAGCCAGTTAATGAGATTATTGTAGAGGGAGATTTGATCAGACCACAAATAGACGAACCAGAAACAAGTTTCATTAGTGTTGGCAAAGGGACGCCGATAACAACCAACATAGTTCCTGTGTACACGAGTCTCCACTAAAACTATTTTACTTAACCAAGTTTCAGAAATAACAATCACATCAGCATCAGATGTCAAAGCCCAGAAGCAAACAAAGTTTTAATTTAATTATCAAACTTTATCTATTCATGTTTATTGAGCCCAAGCTTAACAGGCATTTAAAATCTTCAGGAGTATTATAACTGGCTGTACTTCTGTCATGGCCTGGATGGGGTTGTATATTACCTAATCAACAATAACAATGCAATGAAATATGAACATTTGATGTATAACGGTTTGTTCAGAACACTCCTAGAAATAAAATAATAACATCTGTGAGACACTGAAGCAGCCAGGTGAGATTTCAGGGCTCTAAACAGCAGAGTGGAATATCTGGAGATAAACATGTTTGACACAGCATGACCCAATGTGCTCAAGGATCAGGCCTCTTATTGTAATAAACAAATGTCCAAAGCAATGAATATTATCATTTTGTTAAGTCAACCGGAGGATATCATTTAATAAGGTTATAAATTTGGTTATTATAAATGATATACATCTGTTGGTGCTTTATAGGTGTATGTGTCAGTTACTCCACCTAACTCCGCTGGTTCAAATTAAAGGTGACAAATTAACCATCATAAAGATGGCCGCCCATCTACAGTCCAGCTCTGCTTTCTTCCATTAAAGTAGAGTTTTTCCTTGCTGCTGTCACCAAGTGGTGCTCATGGAGGAATGTTTGGTCTGGTTAATTTAAGAGTACAGATTAGAACTAGTCTATGTGAAAAGTGTCCTGTGATAACTTCTGTTGGGATTTGGTGCTATATGAACAAAGCTGAATTACATTTAATTCAATTTCCACCTTTAATGAAGATTCTCTGTGTTTCTATGAGGAGGAAGCTAGAAAATCCAGATTTACCTGAACCTGAACGTAGCTGTGTGTCCATGAAGAGTGTAAGGTCTATGAATCCTCCTTTTGTCTTCAGAGATGGACTCTACTCTGCTGATCACAGGTAAGAATTTCAAACTGCTTTTTAAACCTTTACTAACACTGATAAAGTTCTCTGAGCAACAACATGTAATCATTTTAACTATTTATTATTCATTGTTGTCATGGTTGTTGTTTATGTTTGATGTCTGACTGCTGGCTGTAAACTGAATTGCCCCTCTGGGATAATAAAAATATCCTTGAACCTTGAACCTCAGCAACACAGCTGCAGGTTGTAGCTGCCTTGCTCCAGGGCACTTCAGCAGTGTACAGTGGGGGAGGGAGAGCTGTATGGAGGTTTGTTCAGAGCTGTTGGGACTAAACCAAACTGACCAATGAAGCCAAACACTGAGCTGAAAGCTACAAACAGACTGAGCTGTTGATTCTCAGTGGGATCAGCAGGACTAGTAAAGCTTTACCACTACAGGGAGTCATCTGATTCTCTGCTCACATCCAAATATCACTTGATGGACCTTTAGCTTGTGTTTGTCTCTGTGTGGACAGACATAATGTGAGCTCATTCTTCATGATTCCTCCACAGAGTGGACCAGGAGAGCTCAGAGGTTCCCAGTGGTCAGTCTGCCCAGCAGCATCAAACACACCTGGACTCCATATTTATGGTCTGTACATGTACAACAACTACTTTTACATCTATTGTGGTCACAATCATCTCCATGCTGCACTTTGTAGACCAGTGGATTGTCAGTGTGTCCAACATGGATCTGATGTTTGCTTCATGATGTTAGTTTGATTGTGTCATTCATATATTATTCTGTTCCAGCTGCTGGAGGAGAACATCGTCACTTTTGTGAAGAACGAGCTGAAGAAGATGCAGAAGGTTCTGAGTCCATATTACCCAGAATGCTTAGAGAGTCAGAGGGAGGATGAGGAGGTGTTGGACGGTGAGGAGGAAGAGCAGAGGAGGAGAAGCAGAGAGGCATTTCTGAAGATCACACTGCACTTCCTGAGGAGAATGAAGCAGGAGGAGCTGGCTGAGCGTCTGCAGAGCAGTAAGAGGATTTCTATAAAGATTTAACATGATGGATAAATGAGACATTTACTGAGATATTTTACATAAAATATGTTTATATTGTTTTTTGTGTTTGTTCATTCAGGAACTCGTGCTGAAAAGTGTCGACGTAAACTCAAGTCTAACCTGGAGAAGAAGTTCCAGTGTCTGTTTGAGGGGATCGCTAAAGCAGGAAACCCAACCCTTCTGAATGAGATCTACACACCGCTCTACATCACAGAGGGAGGGACTGCAGAGGTCAATGATGAACATGAGGTCAGACAGATTGAAACAGCATCCTGGAAACAAGACAGACCAGAAACAACAATCAGACATGAAGACATCTTTAAAGCCTCACCTGGAAGAGATGAACCAATCAGAACAGTGATGACAAAGGGAGTGGCTGGCATTGGGAAAACAGTCTTAACACAGAAGTTCACTCTGGACTGGGCTGAAGACAAAGCCAACCAGGACATACACTTCACATTTCCATTCACTTTCAGAGAGCTGAATGTGCTGAAAGAGAAAAAGTACAGCTTGGTGGAACTTGTTCATCACTTCTTTACTGAAACCAAAGAAGCAGGAATCTGCAGGTTTGAAGACTTCCAGGTTGTGTTCATCTTTGACGGTCTGGATGAGTGTCGACTTCCTCTGGACTTCCACAACACTGAGATCCTGACTGATGTTACAGAGTCCACCTCAGTGGATGTGCTGCTGACAAACCTCATCAGGGGGAAACTGCTTCCCTCTGCTCGCCTCTGGATAACCACACGACCTGCAGCAGCCAATCAGATCCCTCCTGATTGTGTCGGCATGGTGACAGAGGTCAGAGGGTTCACTGACCCACAGAAGAAGAAGTACTTCAAGAAGAGATTCAGAGATAAGCAGCAGGCCAGAACCATCATCTCCCACATCAAGTCATCACGAAGCCTCCACATCATGTGCCACATCCCAGTCTTCTGTTGGATCACTGCTACAGTTCTGGAGGATGTGTTGAAAAGCAGAGAGGGAGGAAAGCTGCCCAAAACCCTGACTGAGATGTACATCCACTTCCTGGTGGTTCAGTCCAAACTGAAGAACATCAAGTATGATGGAGGAGCTGAGACAGATCCACACTGGAGTCCAGAGAGCAGGAAGATGATTGAGTCTCTGGGAAAACTGGCTTTTGAGCAGCTGCAGAAAGGCAACCTGATCTTCTATGAATCAGACCTGACAGAGTGTGGCATCGATATCAGAGCAGCCTCAGTGTACTCAGGAGTGTTCACACAGGTCTTTAAAGAGGAGAGAGGGCTGTACCAGGACAAGGTGTTCTGCTTCGTCCATCTGAGCCTTCAGGAGTTTCTGGCTGCTCTTCATGTCCATCTGACATTCATCAAGTCTGGAGTCAATCTGCTGGAAGAACAAACAACATCCCAGACACATCTCTACCAGAGTGCTGTGGACGAGGCCTTAAAGAGTCCAAATGGACACCTGGATTTGTTCCTCCGCTTCCTCCTGGGTCTTTCACTGCAGACCAATCAGACTCTCCTACGAGGTCTGCTGACACAGACAGGAAGTAGCTCACCGACCAATCAGACTCTCCTACGAGGTCTGCTGACACAGACAGGAAGTAGCTCACCGATCAATCAGATTCTCCTACGAGGTCTGCTGACACAAACAGGAAGTAGCTCACAGACCAATCAGAAAACAGTCAAGTACATCAAGAAGAAGATCAGTGAGAATGTGTCTGCAGAGAGAAGCATCAATATGTTCCACTGTCTGAATGAACTGAATGATCGTTCTCTAGTGGAGCAGATCCAACTGTACCTGAGATTAGGAAGTCTCTCCATAGTTAAACTGTCTCCTGCTCAGTGGTCAGCTCTGGTCTTCATCTTACTGTCATCAGAAAAAGATCTGGACGTGTTTGACCTGAAGAAATACTCTGCTTCAGAGGAGGCTCTTCTGAGGCTGCTGCCAGTGGTCAAAGCCTCCAACAAAGCTCTGTAAGTACACAGATAGAGTTATTGATTTATTGATAAGATATTTAAAGAATGGAGAAAAATAAATAATTCATTTAATGTTTTTTCCAAATATATTCTTCAGACTGACTGACTGTAACCTCTCAGAGAGAAGCTGTGCAGCTCTGTCCTCAGTTCTCAGCTCCCAGTCCTCTAGTCTGAGAGATCTGGACCTGAGTAACAACAACCTGCAGGATTCAGGAGTGAAGCAGCTTTCTGCTGGACTGGAGAGTCCACACTGTGGACTGGAAACTCTCAGGTCAGATCATGTTTGTTTCAACTGATTCAAGATACTTTCTAAACTATAAACACCGTACAGTATAAACTGCCTCTCTCATGTCAGTATTTCTTCATCAGGATTTAAAATTTCACAGTTTAGAAAACCTGACATGTTTCTCTACTTTAACTTCATGAACAGTTCAGCACACAGATATCATCTTTGACTGACATAAAGAATCTCTTCATGTTTTGATACCATGTGATTTATATTACTGTATTACTATTTATTCTGATTACTTTATTATTAACTCTCACATCTCCAGCTGGTTTAGAACAGAACACCAAAGATTGTAGCTGGTGCTTGGCAGAGATCATATATCATCAAAGTTTAGACTCACAAATAATATTTGTTCTTTTTGTTCATTATTGTCTCTTCAGACTGACTGACTGTAACCTCTCAGAGAGAAGCTGTGTAGCTCTGTCCTCAGTTCTCAGCTCCCAGTCCTCTCGTCTGAGAGATCTGGACCTGAGTAACAACAACCTGCAGGATTCAGGAGTGAAGCAGCTTTCTGCTGGACTGGAGAGTCCACACTGTGGACTGGAAACTCTCAGGTCAGGATTCATCAACCTGTTCAACTGATCATCATTTAAACTGTGATTTATATGAGGAGATAAACACCTGGACATTTTCTCTACTCAGATTATCTTCAGCATGTGTTTAGACCCTGTGAATAACTTTCTATTAATATATATTTATTAGTTTTGTTGTGTCTCTGCTGTTGGAACCTGAAATACCAGAGAGGAGTTTAACTGTGTAACTGGCTCAAAGTAAAACACACAGACATTTATTCAGTGAACAGTTTTTGGTAACAGTTGTAGTTTCTTTTAATCTCAGAGCAGTATCTGTGCTGGGGTGATAGTGATTGTTACTCACCATGGTGATATGGCACTTCACCTCAGCTGTTATCTGGTTAACCACCATTTAATTCTTCTTTAGTTTCAAACAACCTTAAAACTGGATGATCACTGAAACTGAATGAAGGAGTCAGAAATGTTTGCTTTCTGTTATCTTTTACTGTTATTTCCACAGTGTTCAGTCCTTATTTGTAACATTAGTTGTGATTCCTGTTCTGTATTCAACTGTGAGCATCTGAGACGGAGTCATTTAGCTCTGCAACGTGTTGGAGGTTTGATGTTCATACAAACTGTAGTCAGAGTCTGTCACCTGCAGCTCTTCATCTAATCAGCTCACTGTGGCTGCTTTTTATTTTATTTCCATCTATTTTTAGCAGTGAAGAGTTAGCAGTCGCTAATATCATGTTGACTAAGGTTACAGGAAGCTGGAAGTACTTCACAATAAAAGCTTTACAGTGGTTGGTCATTTGAAGTAGTGGCTGAAAGTATGAAGTTGAACTGTAAAGATGACAGAAACACATTGGTGATGATAGTAATAAACACAGGAGCTTCCAGTCCTGCAGTGATCTCAGATCATGTGACATGTGTGTTGTTTTGTGTGTGTTCAGTGTGTCAGGATGTCTGATCACAGAGGAAGGCTGTGCTTCTCTGGCCTCATCTCTGAGGTCCAACCCCTCCCATCTGAGAGAGCTGGACCTGAGCTACAATCATCCAGGGGACTCAGGAGAGAAGATCCTGTCTGCTGGACTGGAGGATCCACACTGGAGACTGGACACTCTCAGGTATGCACAGACAGGTGGACACTCTCAGGTATGGACAGACAGGTGGACACTCTCAGGTATGGATAGACAGGTGGACAATCTCAGGTATGGACAGGTGGACACTCTCAGGTATGGACAGACAGGTGGACACTCTCAGGTATGGACAGGTGGACACTCTCAGGTATGGACAGACAGGTGGACACTCTCAGGTATGGACAGACAGGTGGACACTCTCAGGTATGGACAGGTGGACACTCTCAGGTATGGACAGACAGGTGGACACTCTCAGGTATGGACAGACAGGTGGACAATCTCAGGTATGGACAGACAGGTGGACAATCTCAGGTATGGACAGACAGGTGGACACTCTCAGGTATGGACAGGTGGACACTCTCAGGTATGGACAGACAGGTGGACACTCTCAGGTATGGACAGACAGATGGACACTCTCAGGTATGGACAGACAGGTAGACACTCTCAAGTATGGACAGATGGACACTCTCAGGTATGGATAGACAGGTGGACACATGATTTGACGTTGAGACGCCTGTTTTTGATTGGCTGAATGTAGCTGCTGTTGATAGTCGTCATGTGTGATTGACAGTTGTGTTGCCTAGCAACAGCAAAGCTCCTCAGTGTGATCAGGATCAGAGCTGCAGGGGAAACATATGGCTGACTTTTTCTAGAGTGATGTCATGTCCATGTTAGCATGCTGAAAGAGAACGTGCTGCTCTGACCCCCCTCCTCCTTTCAGCCTGCAGCCTGCTGGAGTCCGATGGTTGACACCAGGTCTGAGGAAGTGTAAGTGTGTTTATCATTTCATTCATCAAACTGTGACATCACTCATTCACATCCTACTGAGGATGAAGATGATGTCATCATCAATAACTGCAGCTGTATTGTGTCTCGTTCTCTCCATCAGATTTCTGTGAACTGGAACTGGATCCAAACACAATGCACAGAGAACTCAAACTGTCTGATAACAACAGGAAGGTGACACGTGTGAAGGAGGATCAGTCACATCCTGATCATCCAGACAGATTTGACTCCTGGGTTCAGCTGCTGTGTAGAAATGATCTGACTGGACGCTGTTACTGGGAGGTCGAGTGGAGAGGAAGAGTTTCTATATCAGTGAGTTACAGAAGAATCAGCAGGAAAGGAAACAGTGCTGACTGTTTGTTTGGATGGAACGATCAATCCTGGAGTCTGAGGTGCTCTGAAGGTGGTGGTTACTCTGTCTGTCACAATGAGAGAGAAACACCCATCTCCTCCTCCTCCTCCCCCTATTTACCCTCCTCCTCCTTATCTTCCTCCTTCTCCTCCCCCTTCTCCTCCTCCCGCTATTTACCCCCCTCCTCCTCCTCCTTCTCCCCCTATTTACCCTCCCCCTCCCCCTATTTACCTCACCCCTCCCCTTATTTACCCCCCTCCTCCTCCTCCTCCTCCTCCTCCTCCTCCTCCTCCTCTGTCTCTAACAGAGTAGCAGTGTATGTGGACTGTCCTGCTGGCACTCTGTCCTTCTACAGAGTCTCCTCTGACACACTGATCCACCTCCACACCTTCAACACCACATTCACTGAACCTCTGTGTGCTGGGTTTGGGTTCTGGCCTTATTCGTCAGTCTCTCTGTGTCCTCTGTAGGATGGAGAGTCTCTGTGTCCTCTGTAGGAGGGAGAGTCTCTCTGGTTCCTCTGTAGGAGGGAGAGTCTCTGTGTCCTCTGTAGGAGGGAGAGTCTCTGTGTCCTCTGTAGGAGGGAGAGTCTCTCTGTGTCCTCTGTAGGAGGGAGAGTCTCTCTGGTTCCTCTGTAGGAGGGAGAGTCTCTCTGGTTCCTCTGTAGGAGGGAGAGTCTCTCTGGTTCCTCTGTAGGAGGGAGAGTCTCTCTGGTTCCTCTGTAGGAGGGAGAGTCTCTCTGTGTCCTCTGTAGGAGGGAGAGTCTCTCTGGTTCCTCTGTAGGAGGGAAAGTCTCTCTGGTTCCTCTGTAGGAGGGAGAGTCTCTCCTGTTAGAGAAACTTCTCACTGTTGACCAGATAGTTCAGTCTGTACAGGATCACACACAGCTGATGGTGTTTAGTACCAACATGATCTCTCACTGGTTGTAAATGTAACCATGGTTACCACATGATTGACAGTTTGTTTGTAAAATGAATCAAATGATAAACTGAGTCCAGTTGTTGTTTTCTGTTGTTAGTGTATTAGAGGCTTGGACTGTAATGAGTTAATGGGAATGAGATCTTCACAATGTTTTCTTGTAGTTCTTAGAGTAGTTTCATAGTTGGGGCCAAAATATGCATTCATATTATTATTGTGATTATTTATTGTTACCAACTATCATATAAAACCTTTGTTTACTTGTTTAGATTGATTTGAGGAATTATTTATTTTGTGCTTTGCCGGCTTCACTAGGGGTCGGAGCAGAGGTAATTTAAGAAGTGATTAATATCACCTGGCAGCTGACGGGTGAGAGTCCTGGAAGCGACACAGTTTTTGACTGCAAAGGACAGATCTCCTATTCTTTTGTTTTCTAATCATATTAATAAATAGTTGAAGTGACTTTTGGTTCGCGGCTGTCTTTTGTTTTGGATCTCAATCACAAACTCACCCACTCAGCAGAGGAAGTTAGATGCCACAACATTCATAGTAACTGTGTCACCTGATTCCTTCACTTCTTTAGATGTCACATGACAAATGACTGTCAGAACAACATGCACCTATTGACTGTTTAAATGAATCCCTCTAACGATGAAGGCTGAGGCTCAGCAGCTGGAGTGTGGCTGCTTTTATGCTGCGTTCATATCATATTGGAATGATGCTAATTATGAGATTGTGACTTGTAAACAGAGTTCAGGTCAACATTCAAATGGTAATTATGAATTATAAAAGTGGGCGGCTGTGGCTCAGGACGTAGAGCGGTCGTCCTCCAATTGGAAGACTGGTGGTTAGATACCCGGCTCCTCCAGTCCACATGTCGATGTGTCCTTGGGTAAGACACTTGACCCCAAATTGCTCCCGTTGCTATGCCAACGGTGTATGAATGAGGATGAATGGTTAGATTCCCCCTGATGAGCAGGTTGGCACCCTGTGTGGTAGCCCCTTGCCATCAGTGTATGAATGTGTGTGAAAGCGTGAATGACGTGTCATGTAAAGCTTTGAGTGGTCGCAAAGACTAGAAAGGCGTTATATAAGTACAGTCCATTTACCATTTACAAACTAACAGCTGTTTGGAATAAACAAATCAAACAAGAACAATTTAAATAACTCAACACAACTAATATTACAAGTGGTTTCTCCAAAGTCAACACAACATGCCACTTTTAATGACTACTGCAGTCTCAAAATGATTCAACCCCTTCATGACAAGCATCTTTAGTATTTAGTAGACCAAACATGATGCCTAGCCACACACCAGCCTCTGGTGGCCTTCCTGAGGGATCTTGCCCCCCCCCCCCCCCTTCCTCGTGCGCTAAGGCCTTCAGTTCACTAATATTCTTGGTGGACTTTGAGGTCTGCTTGGGATCATTGTCCTGTTGGAAGGTCCAATGACGTCCAAGCTTCAGCTTCCTCACAGATGGAAAGACTTTTCCTGCCAGGATTTCCTGATACTTGATTGAATCCATCTTGGCCTCCACACGCTGCAGGTTTCAGTGCCAGAGGAAGGGTTCGGGTTCGGGTTCGGGTTTGTTCCTTTCAGCGTGTGCTTCATTCTTCCTCCTCCAGACAGCTGATACATAGGCCCCAAAAGCTCCATCGCTCCACAGAACAGAATCCTAAAACCTCTTTGACTTTGACATCTTTCGACGATACATAACTGTACCAACTTTTGTTCATCTACATCAATCTGGAGGGAGGGGCTCAATTTTATTAATCCTCTAGTCTACAGGGTGCAGTACCCCCGTTGGGCCAGCTGTTCCTGTTCAAGAGACTCTGAGATGCGGACTTGAGATCATGCAGCGATCATGAGCATATCCCCCCTCCCCTCCCTCTCCTCTCAGCTGCTCGTTGAGTGGCAGCAGCCAATCAGAGCTGACTAGTTCTGCAGCAGAAAAAACAGTGTAAAGGCCCGGGAGGAGAAGAGAAGAGTTTTGGAGCAAATGAGAGTTTAGAAGTCAATAGTACCAGTTATCAGTCAGTTTATTTTCCTTGGACTTTCTGTGTGCGTGAATGTAAAAAACCACACACATTCGCCTAATAAATGGTAAAGGAAGTTCTGCCTCCTCTGTGTCTGATCAACACTCCTTGGCGACGGCTACCACACCTGAACCACTTAGTCTCAGCTACAAAATTGGTCCTTCGAGCCGGATAGAGTCGTTACCATGGCAACCCCGAGAAGAAGTGATCCAGGCAGAACAACCCCCAGCCCTCGCCCTCAGAGGACAACCTTCAGACCTTCTCACCTCCAAGACTATGAGGTTGATTATGGAGATGCAAAACAGCAACCAGCAACATCTTCTCTCCAGCATGAAGTACGACTGTCAAGCAGCCTCCCATCCGTGTATGAGAGCCCAGGCCCGTCAAGCCCCTCTGCCGACCTTATGCAGCAGATCGTTGAGACGGTTAAACAACAGAGTGAAACGGCTAAGCGTCAGACAGAGCTACTAGAACAGGTCCTGCTAAGAACCACTCCCCAGAGCTCAGCCCGTTCCTCAAGAGCAGCATCACGGCAACAGTCACCTTGGGCGCACCTCCAAAAGTCAGTAAGCAGAATGCAGCCAGCCCTCGATGATTGCCGTTCCCCTCAAAGACTTGAGGATACCCAGGCCCCAGCTCAACACTCTCCCCCCTTAGCCGCAGAAGAGCAGCCTAGCCCCAAGCCACACTACCAGCCGAGTAGACAACTGTATCCATCACCACCTCCACTTAACCGTACAACACCATTCAACCAGTCTGCCAGCTTCATGCCATTCCGTCCCATTCCACTAATTCCTAAAGACCACCAGCAGTCATACACCCCCCAGCACTGTGACCCCCAAGCCCAATCACAAGACTATATTAACCCTGCACATAACTTTGTACCTATTAAACAAGATACAGTTATTGGCCGCCATGTCTCTCCCCCCATTGCAGAGCTCCAGCTCAAACCAAAACCCTCATGGTACGTTCCACCCCATCCACTCCACCATGTTGAAGGGCCAACATTTCCAGACTTCACGAGAGAGGATCGCGCACAGTACGTAGAGCTTCGCCTGTCCCTCAACAACCTCCTACACCAGAGCCACTCTGAACAGTACAAGTATGCTCTACTGCTGAAGCACGTTAAAACCCCAAATGCACATCGGCTTGTTCTTGCCCATGCTGAGTCCTCCACCCCTTATACCAATGCACTACAGGCGCTAGACAGAAGGTATGGGCGGCCCTATCAGTTTGTTCTAAAGGAAATTGAGACCCTGGAGAACTTGCCCCCCATTCGTGCAGGAGATGAGCGGGCTCTGGATGACTTCTCACTGCGTGTACAGGCCATAGTAGGCATGCTAAAATCCCTAAAGGATGATGGTGTGGAAGAGCTGAACAGTGGATCAAATGTAAAACGTCTACTGAATAGACTACCTCGCTCACAGCAACAAAGATTCAGGAGGCATCAAATCAGGAAGAACCCCAACCAAGTTAAAACATCTCTGCTAGAGTTCGCAGAATGGCTGCAGTTGGAGGCCGACTGTCTGGAATTTGACCCCACAGACCAAGCTTTCCAGGCCAGAAAGGAGCAGAAACCTCGACCCCTAATTCGACAAGCCACCGTCATGTATGGAGCAGAGCACCCTCCAGTTAAGACCACCCCAGCCGCTCCTCCACCAAAGGTAAAAAGCAAAGCTAAGATTCACTGCCCCTACTGCGACAGCGTAGCCCATTACCTGAGTCAGTGCACAGACTTTGCTGCCCTTACCAGAGATCTGGCTGTCAGTTGGATTAAAGAGAACAAGCGATGCTGGAGGTGTGCCCGATCACACTTAGCTAGAGACTGTGACTTAAAGAAGCCTTGTCACCTCTGCAAAGGAAAGCACTTGTCCTCTCTCCATGATGTAAATCAGCAGAGTCCAGCAGAGCCTGTGGACAGTCCCTCAGAGAGTGCCACCCTCTACACCTCTAACTCAGAGACTCTGTACCTAGACCAGTCACGCTGTGGGGGAAAGGTCTTCCTCAAGGTCGTCAAGGTTACCCTTCATCAAGATAATAGAGCATTCGAGACACATGCTATTCTTGATGATGGCTCAGAGCGCACCATCCTGCTCTCCAGCGCCGCACAGCATCTGGGACTGCGAGGAACGACTGAGGCTCTGAAACTACGGACAGTGCACCAAGACATCAAGACAGTGCATGGAGCCTCTGTCTCTTTCTCTATCTCTCCAGCTGACAAGCCACACAAGAAATTTCATATCCAAGATGCCTTCACCGCCAACCACCTTGGCCTGGCTGAGTATACATACTCACTGTCAGCTTTGCAGCAGAAATACAGACACCTAGAAGGTCTGTCAATACCTTCCCTCCACAAAGTCCACCCCACACTGCTCATCGGCTCAGACCACCCAGAGCTAATTGTTCCCATCGAGCCAGTTCGGCTCGGCCCACCAGGAGGTCCAGCTGCAGTTAAAACTTGCCTAGGTTGGACCTTGCAAGGGCCTTCAAAACACCTGCAGGATAAACTGTCAGCCTCTCAGTGCCTGTTCACCTCCGCTTCCCCGAAGACAGATCTGTACCATCAAGTAGAGAGGTTATGGCAGTTGGACACCCTACCCTTTCGTAGTGAGAAGGTGGTAACGAGGTCAAAACAGGATCAGGAAGCAGTCGACATGCTAGACAGAAGCACGGTGAGGGTGGAGATAAATGGCGTACATCGCTACGCGACACCACTCCTTAGAGCCAAGGATATGCCCAGGCTACAGGCACCCAAGGAAGCCGTGATGTCATACCTCCGGAGCACAGAACGTCGGCTTGCCAAGGACCCTCTACTGGCCATCACTTACAAGCAGGAGATTGATAAACTGGAAAGAGCTGGTTATGCCAAGAAGCTCACTCCTCAAGAAGTCGAGCATTCGAGTGAATCGTGGTATGTGCCCCACCATATTGTATCTCACCATGGCAAGCACAGGATTGTATTCAACTGCTCTTTCAGCTATAAGGGCCATAACCTCAACAATTACCTGCTGCCTGGACCCACTCTGGGATCCTCACTCTTAG
Source organism: Scomber colias (assembly GCA_021039105.1). NCBI lineage: Eukaryota > Metazoa > Chordata > Actinopteri > Scombriformes > Scombridae > Scomber > Scomber colias. Next base: position 184,371 of record JAJDFG010000337.1, read on the forward strand.
GGGTCCTTGTTCGTTTTAGGGAACACCCTGTGGCCATCAGTGGGGACATAAAACAGATGTTCCACCAGGTACGCCTCCTCCCCAGTGACCAAACCCTATTGCGGTTCTTGTGGCGACATCTCCAGTCTGAGAAGCCACCTGATGTTTATGAATGGCGTGTCCTCCCATTCGGAACCACATGCAGCCCCTGCTGCGCTACCTTTGCTCTGCAGAGGCATGTGCTCTACCACAGTGAACCAGAGGACCGTGTTCGTCAAGCCGTGCAGAAACACTTCTATGTTGACAACTGCTTGCTGAGCACATCCTCCCCAGAGGAAGCTAGAGACTTGGTGGATCAATTGAGAGTACTACTGGCATCAGGCGGGTTCGAAATAAGGCAGTGGGCGAGCAATGTTGCTTCAGTGGTTAGCCACCTTCCTGCCGAGGCAAAATCAGAGAGCGCAGAGTTGTGGATTTCAGAGTCCCAAGCAGATCCCCAAGAACATGCTCTTGGATTAAGCTGGCATTGTTCACCAGACACTCTTCAGTACCAGCACCGATCATCTCCCCTCCAAGATGTGACGATGCGCAACATCTATCGGACTCTCGCAAGTCAGTATGATCCCATTGGATACATACTCCCCTTTACCACAAGAGCCAAAGTCTTAGTCCAATGCCTCTGGGCGAAGGAACGAGAATGGGACGATCCCCTGCTGCCCTCTGACCTATTGCAAGCCTGGAATACCTGGGAGGGGGAGCTACAGCACCTAACACAGATCAAGCTACCACGGTGCTACACAACTCCTGACCTGGATGGAAATGAGGTGACAAGAGAGCTTCACATATTCTGTGACGCGTCAGAGGTTGCGTATGGGTCAGTGGCCTACCTCCGTACTGAGGACCATCAGGGGAATGTTCAGGTGTCCTTCGTGCTGGCCAGATCTCGAGTTGCTCCCAAACGTGCCCTCTCAATGCCAAGGCTCGAGCTCTGTGCCGCCCTCACTGGAGCACAGTTGTCTAGATTACTCCACAATGAGCTCACCCTGGAAATCAAGAATACAGTCCTGTGGTCTGACTCATCAACTGTGCTCATGTGGCTTCAGTCTGAATCGTGCAGATTCAAAGTGTTCGTGGGGAACAGGATTGCCGAGATTCATGAGTTGACTGAGGGTCACTGTTGGAGGTATGTGGATTCTGGGAGTAACCCTGCTGATGACATTACGCGGGGGAAGACCCTCCTTGAGCTGGCGAGGCCAAATAGATGGAGTCAGGGTCCACCCTTCCTTTACCAGGTCCCTGAGTCTTGGCCTACGCTTCCAGCCCCAACAATTGAGGGAGACACAGAAGAGTTCCGCAAACCTAAGTTTTGTGGCCTCACCACCACTGGCCCTTCTGCAGTCGACTCAACCCAGTACGCCTCCTTCAAGGACCTGGTGGAAGCCAAATGCAGATCCCTAGATGGGGCGGCTCAGCCACCTGACTGTCCCTCTGCTGCCGATTACCAACTTGCTGAAACCACCATACTGAGACAGGCTCAAATAGACTGCTTCCCTGAGGAGTACAAGGCTCTTAAGACGGGCAAGCCCATCTCATCAGGTAGTTGTCTCATTACCTTGTCCCCAGAGTTTGACTCTAGTATGAGAGTGATTCGTGTAGGAGGTCGACTCCGTCAAGTGGAAGGTCTTAGTTCCGACACAGTGCACCCGATAGTGTTGCACCCAAAGCACCCAGTAACAAAACTTCTTGTGCAGCAGTATGACAATAAGCTGTGTCATTCTGGACCAGAAAGGGTCTTCGCTGAGATCCGACGGCGGTTCTGGATCCTCAGAGGCAGGGAAGCAGTACGCCGTCATCAACACCAGTGTCCCCAGTGTCAAAAATGGAGAGCTAGGCCAAAGGTACCAAAAATGGCAGATCTGCCCCCATCACGGCTCCGCCTCTTGAGACCAGCCTTTTATTCTACTGGTGTAGATTGTTTTGGGCCATTCCTGGTAAAGCGTGGACGAAGCAATGAGAAGAGATGGGGTGTGATACTCAAGTGCTTGACGACCCGCTGTGTACATTTGGACCTTCTCTACTCCATGGATAGTGATTCATTCCTGATGGCTCTCAGACGCTTCGTAGCCAGGCGTGGCACTCCTTTTGAAATTTTGTCAGATCAAGGGACAAATTTCCGTGGCGGAGACAGAGAGTTACAGGAGAGCTTCGCTGCCATGAGCCCAACTCTGCAGATGGAGTTAGCCAAGCAGAAGATCCAGTTCCGCTACAACCCCCCCGACTCACCACATTTCGGTGGAGCCTGGGAACGTGAGGTGCGTTCAGTTAAAACTGCTCTCAAAGTCACAGTTGGTTCCCAAACACTCACCGAAGAAGTACTGAGGACTGTGCTGATCGAAGTAGAGGGCATCTTGAATGCTAAGCCACTGGGCTATGTTTCTTCAGATGTCGCCGATCCGGACCCTGTCACCCCAAACTACCTTCTGATGGGGCGGCCGGACGCCTCATTACCTCAAGTCATCTACCCAGCGTCTGAAGTACTAAGCAGACGGAGATGGAGGCATAGCCAGGTACTTGCGGATCAGTTTTGGTGTCACTTTATCAAGAGGTATCTCCCTACGTTGCAGCCCCGCCAGAAGTGGCAGAGTGACATTGAGAACATCACACCTGGCACTGTGGTCATGATCGTTGATCATCACCTACCAAGAGCCCTTTGGCCAGTTGGCAAGGTGAAGGATGTCCACATCAGTACGGATGGCCGTATTCGATCAGCTAACATTCAGGTGAAGGATAAAGTGTACCAGAGATCAGTCGCTCATCTCATTAAATTACCAGCCATCCCAGAAGATCACTAAGCAGTATCCTACCCAGATGTAGTGTCTCTTTAAGTAGTACATTCTCATAGTGAATGTAGGGGCGGCTGTTCAAGAGACTCTGAGATGCGGACTTGAGATCATGCAGCGATCATGAGCATATCCCCCCTCCCCTCCCTCTCCTCTCAGCTGCTCGTTGAGTGGCAGCAGCCAATCAGAGCTGACTAGTTCTGCAGCAGAAAAAACAGTGTAAAGGCCCGGGAGGAGAAGAGAAGAGTTTTGGAGCAAATGAGAGTTTAGAAGTCAATAGTACCAGTTATCAGTCAGTTTATTTTCCTTGGACTTTCTGTGTGCGTGAATGTAAAAAACCACACACATTCGCCTAATAAATGGTAAAGGAAGTTCTGCCTCCTCTGTGTCTGATCAACACTCCTTGGCGACGGCTACCACACCTGAACCACTTAGTCTCAGCTACAGTTCCTGTTTAATGGCGAAACATCAAAATTCCTCACAACGCCAAGAAGCAACCAAATCCCTAATCAGAAAGTTTTTGACAACTTTTCATCTCCAATGTCTCAAGATGTTTCTGAGTGAATTTGAAGTCAGTCGGATGAAATCCCTAGGACAACTTCGTTAACGTCCGAGGAGTGGAAATCGCCAAAAACGCCCATATTTTTCAAAATGGCCGACTTCCTGTTGGAGTGACATCGTGGGCCCCCTAGACTTTTTTGTCCGTCTTGACATGATACATATATATACCAAATTTTGTTAATGTACGCCAATCTCTCACATTTTTATATTCGTTAGGGGGCGCTATTCAGCCATTTAGGCGAACCATACATTTTTCGTCGGGTCTGATGTGCGTGCAAATTTTGGTGAGTTTTGGGGCACGTCTGTCAAAAAGGCGTTTGTTTTGTATAATAATAATAACAGGGCCTTCGCACTGTGTAGTGATTGGGCCCTAATGATAAAGTCATTAGTATTATTACTGTCAGCCTGTGTGGAGCAAACTCTCTATAATTAATAATTAAGCCGACAAAAAAGAAACGTTGACAAATTTACTTTGATTCAGTGACGAACATTATAGATTCTAGATTATATTATAGATTATAGATTATATAATAGATTATAGATTATATTATAGATGATAGATTATATTATAGATTATAGATTATATTATAGATTATAGATTATATAATAGATTAATATGAAGTCTCACCTGCAGCAACGACTCTGGGATCAGTGTGAGATGAACTCATTACCAATATAAAAGGTAATATTCATATTTTAATTGGAGTGACTTTGAGAATAAATGTAAATCTGATTTTGTTCCTTGTAAATGTAAAAAGTATTTCTGGTATTTTGACTGTCTGCCAGATGTTTGACAGGTTGGAGGTTGTTAGTAAAGCATCTGTTTGTGTTTGAGGAGATTTTAATATTTTAATATCTGAAAACGAAGCAGACACACCGTTTGTCCTGAAGGTGGCGCCAGAGCAAAACTCTGCTTGTTTATTCCAATGAAAAAGAAGTTATTAAATATTATTTATATATTTATTATATAAATATTGTTATTGTTAGTTTATGTTTGGATTTCTGTGTTTGTGTGTAATTCATAAATAAATGAGAATAAATGTTTAAATTATATGTGAACGCATCACAAACTGCATAGAATCTATTATTCATGAGTAAAGATGCTTTTATTTTGAAGTTATTTGTGTTCATGTCTACACTTATTATTCATGTGACTGTACGGTGGCTGTTTGAGGACATTTCACACATTAGATCAACTTTCACTGAAGTTTATTTTCCTTATTAAACTCTGAGTTCTGCAGTTAGTGTTTGTACCAGCAGATGGCGCCAAATCTCCATCCAACCTCCTCTCTCTCTCTCTCTCTCTCTCTCTCTCTGTCTCTCTCTCTCTCTCTCACTCTGCTCATTTCCTGTTTAGTTTACTTTCACTTTGTGTGCTCCTCGTGTTGCAGCTTCTTTTCTCCTTCTGAAGGTATTTATTCTAACTTTATTCAGTTTGTATTGTGAAGGTATTTATTCTAACTTTATTCAGTTTGTATTGTGAAGGTATTTATTCTAACTTTATTCAGTTTGTATTGTGAAGGTATTTATTCTAACTTTATTCAGTTTGTATTGTGAAGGTATTTATTATAACTTTATTCAGTTTGTATTGTGAAGGTATTTATTATAACTTTATTCAGTTTGTATTGTGACAGTTTTCACAGTTTGACTCTTGAATGACTCTTTGTTCATCTTGTTAGTTTAGTTCCAGTAGAAACAGCAGAAATCTGTAGTTCTGAACTCTACTAACAGTCAACAGATCAACAGGAAGTGTTCCTCCATTTTAAAGTGTCTGATAACAGCTGACAGTCTTGAGTCAGTGTTCATCAATAACTTCACACATTTGTCTTGTAATCTGTTACACTGAGAAAATGTGTCATTAAATTACAGTTACTGATGTAAATGTTGATGATTACAGAGGAGGTAACATGAATATAGAGTAAACAGCTTCTCTTAGGACAGAAACATGATTTCATCTCCAACCCTAACACACAGTCATTTCCTTATTAAACACAGTTAAAGGAAATCTTTGGGTTCCTACTAAAAGAGACACTTTTTAGGAAGTAGTTAAACTGAGTGTTTCAGTTTTACTCGTCCATGAACTGGAAGGAACTCTTTATTTAAGGGCAATATAAAACAGGTCTAGCTTTCATTATTTCTTTTCAATGATTTGAAGATATTAATTCTGTAACCAAACCAGGTTCAGTGTGTTTAGCATCTATATCTTTCTCTTTCATTCTGATGAAAGTGGAAGTATAATAAGTTCTGTTCCAGTCACACATAACTGGATCTTGTAGAAACTGGAACGGAGGCTGAAGCTGAGGGATCGTGGTGCTTAGGCAAGGCAGTTTTATTTATATAGCGCATTTCATACACAATGGAAACTCAATGTGCTTTACATAAAACAGAAACATTAAAACATACAATTAACTTATTAATTAATTAAGAACTTTAAAATCTATTCTATAGCTGACTTGGAGCCAGTGTAAAGACTTTAGAACTGACTGGGAGCCAGTGTAAAGACCTCAGTTTTGTCCTGATTTAATTGAAGGAAATTTTGGTTCATCCAATTAGTTACTTGCTCTAAACAGTGACACAATGACTGTATTGGACTGTAGTCATCTGGGGACAGTGCTAGGTATATCTGTGTGTCATCTGCATAACTGTGATAGTCTACATTAGAGTTCTGCAGAATTTGACCCAAGGGCAGCATATATAGACTGAACAGAAGGGGTCCAAGAACTGACCCCTGACCCAAGGGCAGCATATATAGACTGAACAGAAGGGGTCCAAGAACTGACCCCTGGCCCAAGGGCAGCATATATAGACTGAACAGAAGGGGTCCAAGAACTGACCCCTGAGGAACTCCACACGTCATAGCCACTCGATCAGATTCATAACTTCCAATGGTCACAAAATAACTCCGCTCTTCCAAGTAGGACCTGAACCAGTCTAGGACTGTTCCTCTGAGTCCTCCAAGTAGGACCTGAACCAGTCTATGACTGTTCCACTGAGTCCTCCAAGTAGGACCTGAACCAGTCTAGGACTGTTCCTCTGAGTCCTCCAAGTAAGACCTGAACCAGTCTAGGACTGTTCCTCTGAGTCCTCCAAGTAGGACCTGAACCAGTCTAGGACTGTTCCGCTGAGTCCAGGTTTCCAACCTGTTCAACAGTATACTGTGATCCACAGTGTCAAACGCAGCACTGAGATCCAACAGGACCAGAACTGACACCTTGCCTGAGTCAGTGTTCAACCTTATGTCATTTAACACTCTAATAAGAGCTGTTTCTGTACTGTGGTTAGGGTTGGGGGGGGCGGTCGGGGTTAACCTGTTGGTCAGAAGCCTGATTGAAATTTGTCAAAAAGGCCACTGGAGTTCAAGAAATTGCTGAGTTGATTAAAAACCACTTTCTCAACGATCTTGGCTATAAAAGGAAGATTTGAGATAGGTCTGTAGTTGGTTAACATGGAAGCATCCAGCGTTCTCTTAATGGGAACACTTCCCATAACAGCTGAAAACATTGGTTAGAAGATTAGAAAAGTCATCAAATGTAATGAGTTACATTACTTTGATGAAGTAATTGAAATAGTTGCATTACTCATTACATTTTAAATAGAGTAACTAATGATCTGTAACCTATTACATTTCCACAGTGTCATTCAAAGAAGAAGAAACACACAGAACACATGTGGGTCACATGCTGAGTGAAATCAGAGTTACAGATGGCATAAAGATACTCATGTAGAACAACTCCATGTGAGTGTTACATTACTGTACATTATATTAATGGATTCATATCACTGATACACTGATGTCAGATAAATGTAGTGCAGTGAAAAGTAAAATATGTCCCTCTGACATGTGGTGAAGTATAAAAGTATAAAATGGGAATGCTCAATATAATATAAGATCCAGTGCTTGATGCTGAACAGCTTCACTGACTGAATACAACTGTGCTGACGAGTTTATATATTTACAGTCAGACTAATATATGTTTTATTATTCATTGTTGTTCTACTTTACAGCTTGACTGATATAAGTATAAATGCAGTATATATATAATGTCTATAGATGTGGTCAATGAAGAAGAATCACAGCAACATGTGAACATCAGAGATCAGATCAGACTTTATTGTTCTCAGATAGATGTGATCATCTTCCAGCTGTTCTCTCTGTTTCCTCTACAGATGAAGGTACAAAGTCTCTGGGAGCTGATGTGGATGTGAGTCCAGCAGCATCTGTCCAGGTAACATGATTGATTTTGGATTATTGGACGAGCTGCTGCTGCTTGCTCTGACTGGATATAGTAGACTTGGAAGAAGACAAATATTTCAAATTTTGAAGAGCTTTTCAAAGTCTGTCAAATAGAAGTGAAAAGTGATCTGATCCCCAAAGAAAGCCAAAGAAACAGCAACAGGAAGTGTTTCCCTCTAGTCTTCAAACCATCCAAAAGCTTCTTGCAAAAACATTTTCATTGTGTTCTCCTAAACCTCTGTAATACATAAAGCTTTATATTTGATTTGGTTTCTGTATCATATTTAAACTGTGAGAGAGTCAGACTGTCTGTTCAGGACTCGTATGAACTCGTCACTTTCATTCGTACCTCAGAGAGAAGTCTCCAAAAATTGGTGTAAGCCACAAATTTTCTGAAATCACTCGTACGTGTCACTAAGAACAAATGTGTTGGTTGGAGTGCTTCTTGCATGAGACCCATTGTGAGCTTTGTGAAAGTGATTTGTTGGACACTGCAGCTCAAAGTGCCAACAACATGGAAACTGTCAGATGAGTGTATTTAGTATTGAAGTGAATGAGCTGCTTTCCTCCAGTCAGAGCTGTGTGTGTTTGTCATGTGACTGAGAGGAATGAAGAGAAATGATGTGTTGTTGTGTTTGTGTGAAGGTGTTTCTCTGCTATGGATCAGAGTGAGGACAGAGAGGAGGGAGTCCCTCCCTCTAAAAGCTCTCTGTGTGGGGAACATGACAGCCAGACCAAAGCTCAGAGGTGAGATGAGGATCTCTAACTGTCCATCACTGTTCTCCACTCACATCACTCCACCATCATTATTCACACTCAAACATCTGTGTGTGTTGTGTTGAAGAACAAAGAAGCAGCACAGACCTGGACCTGAACCTGGACCTGGACCTGGACCTGAACCCAGCTGTGTGTCCATGAAGAGCAACCAGTCGAAGGAAGACCATATATATTTTAAACATGGACAACCAGCTGATGGAAGGTAAGAATGTAAAGCTGCAAAGACTGAACAGACTTTTCATTTCTATCCAACATGCACATTTATCAGAGCTGTTGTTGTTTCAGGATCCATCAGAGACCAGAATCTCCTGGACCTGAACCCAGCTGTGTGTCCTTTAAGAGTGACCGGTCTATGGGTCGCTACGCTGACTTTAAGGGACAACAACCTTCTCCTGTAAAGAAGTAAGCTGTAACTCATTAAAATGTTTGTTTTAAAGTGATCCTCCACCCAAATCTGTTTATTAAATCGTGACTGTGCAGCTGTCTAAAAAGCAGCCAGTTAATGAGATTATTGTAGAGGGAGATTTGATCAGATCACAAATAGACGAACCAGAAACAAGTTTCATTAGTGTTGGCAAAGGGACGCCGATAACAACCAACATAGTTCCTGTGTACACGAGTCTACACTAAAACTATTTTACTTAACCAAGTTTCAGAAATAACAATCACATCAGCATCAGATGTCAAAGCCCAGAAGCAAACAAAGTTTTAATTTAATTATCAAACTTCATCTATTCATGTTTATTGAGCCCAAGCTTAACCGGCATTTAAAATCTTCAGGAGTATTATAACTGGCTGTACTTCTGTCATGGCCTGGATGGGGTTGTATATTACCTACGCAACAAAAACAATGCAATGAAATATGAACATTTGATGTATAACGGTTTGTTCAGAACAAACAGAAATAAAATAATAAAATCTGTGAGACACTGAAGCAGCCAGGTGAGATTTCAGGGCTCTAAACAGCAGAGTGGAATATCTGGAGATAAACATGTTTGACACAGCATGACCCAATGTGCTCAAGGATCAGGCCTCTTATTGTAATAAACAAGTGTCCAAAGCAATGAATATTATCATTTTGTTAAGTCAACCGGAGGATATCATTTAATAAGATTATAAATGTGGTTATTATAAATGATATACATCTGTTGGTGCTTTATAGGTGTATGTGTCAGTTACTCCACCTAACTCCGCTGGTTCAAATTAAAGGTGACAAATTAACCATCATACAGATGGCCGCCCACCTACAGTCCAGCTCTGCTTTCTTCCCATTAAAGTTGAGTTTTTCCTTGCTGCTGTCACCAAGTGGTGCTCATGGAGGAATGTGTGGTCTGGTTAATTTAAGAGTACAGATTAGAACTAGTCTATGTGAAAAGTGTCCTGTGATAACTTCTGTTGGGATTTGGTGCTATATGAACAAAGCTGAATTACATTTCATTCAATTTCAACCTTTAATGAAGATTCTCTGTGTTTCTATCAGGAGGAAGCTAGAAAATCCAGATTTACCTGAACCTGAACGTAGCTGTGTGTCCATGAAGAGTGACTGGTCTATGAGTCCTCCTTTAGTCTTCAGAGATGGACTCTACTCTGCTGATCACAGGTAAGAATTTCAAACTGCTTTTTAAACCTTTACTAACACTGATAAAGTTCTCTGAGCAACAACATGTAATCATTTTAACTATTTATTATTAATTGTTGTCATGGTTGTTGTTTATGTTTGATGTCTGACTGCTGGCTGTAAACTGAACCTTGAACCTCAGCAACACAGCTGCAGGTTGTAGCTGCCTTGCTCCAGGGCACTTCAGCAGTGTACAGTGAGGGAGGGAGAGCTGTATGGAGGTTTGTTCAGAGCTGTTGGGACTAAACCAAACTGACTGATGAAGCCAAACACTGAGCTGAAAGCTACAAACAGATTGAGTTGTTGATTCTCAGTGGGATCAGCAGGACTAGTAAAGCTTTACCACTACAGGGAGTCATCTGATTCTCTGTTCACATACAAATATCACTTGATGGACCTTTAGCTTGTGTTTGTCTCTGTGTGGACAGACATAATGTGAGCTCATTCTTCATGATTCCTCCACAGAGTGGACCAGGAGAGCTCAGAGGTTCCCAGTGGTCAGTCTTCCCAGCAGCATCAAACACACCTGGACTCCATATTTATGGTTTATACATGTACAACAACTACTTTTACATCTATTGTGTTCACAATCATCTCCATGCTGCACTTTGTAGACCAGTGGATTGTCAGTGTGTCCAACATGGATCTGATGTTTGCTTCATGATGTTAGTTTGATTGTGTCATTCATATATTATTCTGTTCCAGCTGCTGGAGGAGAACATCGTCACTTTTGTGAAGAACGAGCTGAAGAAGATGCAGAAGCTTCTGAGTCCAGATTACCCAGAATGCTTAGAGAGTCAGAGTGAGGATGAGGAGGTGTTGGACGGTGAGGAGGAAGAGCAGAGGAGGAGCAGCAGAGAGGCATTTCTGAAGATCACACTGCACTTCCTGAGGAGAATGAAGCAGGAGGAGCTGGCTGAGCGTCTGCAGAGCAGTAAGAGGATTTCTATAAAGATTTAACATGATGGATAAATGAGACATTTACTGAGATATTTTACATAAAATATGTTTATATTGTTCATCTGTGTTTGTTCATTCAGGAACTCCTGCTGGCAGGTGTCAACGTAAACTCAAGTCTAACCTGGAGAAGAAGTTCCAGTGTCTGTTTGAGGGGATCGCTAAAGCAGGAAACCCAACCCTTCTGAATCAGATCTACACACCGCTCTACATCACAGAGGGAGGGACTGCAGAGGTCAATGATGAACATGAGGTCAGACAGATTGAAACAGCATCCAGGAAACCAGACAGACCAGAAACAACAATCAAACATGAAGACATCTTTAAAGCCTTACCTGGAAGAGATGAACCAATCAGAACAGTGATGACAAAGGGAGTGGCTGGCATTGGGAAAACAGTCTTAACACAGAAGTTCACTCTGGACTGGGCTGAAGACAAAGCCAACCAGGACATACACTTCACATTTCCATTCACTTTCAGAGAGCTGAATGTGCTGAAAGAGAAAAAGTACAGCTTGGTGGAACTTGTTCATCACTTCTTTACTGAAACCAAAGAAGCAGGAATCTGCAGGTTTGAAGAGTTCCAGGTTGTGTTCATCTTTGACGGTCTGGATGAGTGTCGACTTCCTCTGGACTTCCACAACAATAAGAACCTGACTGATGTTACAGAGTCCACCTCAGTGGATGTGCTGCTGACAAACCTCATCAGGGGGAAACTGCTTCCCTCTGCTCACCTCTGGATAACCACACGACCTGCAGCAGCCAATCAGATCCCTCCTTGGTGTGTTGACATGGTCACAGAGGTCAGAGGGTTCACTGACCCACAGAAGGAGGAGTACTTCAGGAAGAGATTCAGAGATGAGGAGCAGGCCAGAACCATCATCTCCCACATCAAGACATCACGAACCCTCCACATCATGTGCCACATCCCAGTCTTCTGCTGGATCACTGCTACAGTTCTGGAGGATGTGTTGAAATGCAGAGAGGGAGGAGAGCTGCCCAAGACCCTGACTGAGATGTACATCCACTTCCTGGTGCTTCAGTCCAAACTGAAGAACATCAAGTATGATGGAGGAGATGAGACAGATCCACACTGGAGTCCAGAGAGCAGGAAGATGATTGAGTCTCTGGGAAAACTGGCTTTTGAGCAGCTGCAGAAAGGCAACCTGATCTTCTATGAATCAGACCTGACAGAGTGTGGCTTCGATATCAGAGCAGCCTCAGTGTACTCAGGAGTGTTCACACAGGTCTTTAAAGAGGAGAGAGGGTTGTACCAGGACAAGGTGTTCTGCTTCGTCCATCTGAGCCTTCAGGAGTTTCTGGCTGCTCTTCATGTCCATCTGACATTCATCAAGTCTGGAGTCAATCTGCTGGAAGAAGAACAAACAACATCCCAGACACATCTCTACCAGAGTGCTGTGGACGAGGCCTTAAAGAGTCCAAATGGACACCTGGACTTGTTCCTCCGCTTCCTCCTGGGTCTTTCACTGAAGACCAATCAGATTCTCCTACGTGGTCTGCTGACACAAACAGGAAGTATCTCACAGACCAATCAGGAAACAGTAATGTACATCAAGAAGAAGCTCAGTGAGAATCTGTCTGCAGAGAGAAGCATCAATCTGTTCCACTGTCTGAATGAACTGAATGATCGTTCTCTAGTGGAGGAGATCCAACGGTACCTGAAATCAGGAAGTCTCTCCACAGATAAACTGTCACCTGCTCAGTGGTCAGCTCTGGTCTTCATCTTACTGTCATCAGAAAAAGATCTGGACGTGTTTGACCTGAAGAAATACTCTGCTTCAGAGGAGGCTCTTCTGAGGCTGCTGCCAGTGGTCAAAGCCTCCAACAAAGCTCTGTAAGTACACAGAGAGTTATTTATTGATTTATTCAAAAGACATTCAAAGAATGGAGAAAAATAAATAATTCATTAAATATTTTTTCCAAATATATTCTTCAGACTGAATGGCTGTAACCTCTCAGAGAGAAGCTGTGCAGCTCTGTCCTCAGTTCTCAGCTCCCAGTCCTCTAGTCTGAGAGATCTGGACCTGAGTAACAACAACCTGCAGGATTCAGGAGTGAAGCAGCTTTCTGCTGGACTGGAGAGTCCACACTGTGGACTGGAAACTCTCAGGTCAGGATTCATCAACCTGTTCAACTGATCATTTAAACTGTGATTTATATGAGGAGATAAACACCTGGACATTTTCTCTACTCAGATTATCTTCAGCATGTGTTTAGACCCTGTGAATAACTTTCTATTAATATTTATTTATTAGTTTTGTTGTGTCTCTGCTGTTGGAACCTGAAATACCAGAGAGGAGTTTAACTGTGTAACTGGCCCAAAGTAAAACACACAGACATTTATTCAGTGAACAGGTTTTGGTAACAGTTGTAGTTTCTTTTAATCTCAGAGCAGTATGAATGCTCTGAATGAAGGAGTCAGAAATGTGTGCTTTCTGTTATCTTTTACTGTTATTTCCACAGTGTTCAGTCCTTATTTGCACATTAGTTGTGATTCCTGTTCTATATTTAACTGTGAGCATCTGAGACGGAGTCATTTAGCTCTGTGACGTGTTGGAGGTTTGATGTTCATACAAACTGTAGTCAGAGTCTGTCACCTGCAGCTCTTCATCTAATCAGCTCACTGTGGCTGCTTTTTATTTTATTTACATCTATTTTTAGCAGTGAAGAGTTAGCAGTCGCTAACATCATGTTGACTAAGGTTACAGGAAGCTGGATGTACTTCACAATAAAAGCTTTACAGTGGTTGGTCATTTGAATTGAGAAGTAGTGACTGAAAGTATGAAGTTGAACTGTAAAGATGACAGAAACACATTGGTGATGACAGTAATAAACAGAGGAGCTTCCAGTCCTGCAGTGATCTCAGATCATGTGACATGTGTGTTGTTGTGTGTGTTCAGTGTGTCAGGATGTCTGATCACAGAGGAAGGCTGTGCTTCTCTGGCCTCAGCTCTGAGGTGCAACCCCTCCCATCTGAGAGAGCTGGACCTGAGCTACAATCATCCAGGAGACTCAGGAAAGAAGCTTCTGTCTGTTGGACTGAAGGATTCACACTGGAGACTGGACACTCTCAGGTATGGACAGACAGGTGGACACTCTCAGGTATGGACAGACAGGTAGACACTCTCAGGTATGGACAGACAGGTGGATACTCTCAGGTATGGACAGGTGGACACTCTCAGGTATGGACAGACAGATGGACACATGATTTGACTTTGAGACGCCTGTTTTTGATTGGCTGAATGTATTTGCTGTTGATCGTTGTAATGTGTGATTGACAGTTGTGTTGCCTAGCAACAGCAAAGCTCCTCAGTGTGATCAGGATCAGAGCTGCAGGGGAAACATATGGCTAACTTTTTCTAGAGTGATGTCATGTCCATGTTAGCATGCTGAAAGAGAACGTGCTGCTCTGACCCCCCTCCTGCTTTCAGCCTGCAGCCTGCTGGAGTCCGATGGTTGACACCAGGTCTGAGGAAGTGTAAGTGTGTTTATCATTTCATTCATCAAACTGTGACATCACTCATTCACATCCTACTGAGGATGAAGATGATGTCATCATCAATAACTGCAGCTGTATTGTGTCTCGTTCTCTCCATCAGATTTCTGTGAACTGGAACTGGATCCAAACACAGCGAACAGTAAACTCACACTGTCTGACAACAACAGGAAGGTGACACGTGTGGAGGAGGATCAGTCATATCCTGATCATCCAGACAGATTTGATTTCTGGCCTCAGCTGCTGTGTAGAAATGGTCTGACTGGTCGCTGTTACTGGGAGGTCGAGTGGAGAGGAAGAGTTTATATATCAGTGAGTTACAGAAGAATCAGCAGGAGAGGAAACAGTGCTGACTGTTGGTTTGGAAGGAACAATCAGTCCTGGAGTCTGGACTGCTGTGCTGCTGGTTACTCTGTCTGTCACGATAAGAGAGGAACACCAATCTCCTCCTCCCTCTCCTCCTCCTCCCCCTATTTACCCCCCTCCTCCTTCTCCTCCTCCTTCTCCTCCCCCTATTTACCTCCCTCCTCCTTCTCCTCCTCCTCCTTCTCCCGCTATTTACGCCCCCCCTCCTCCTCCTCCTCCTCCCTCTCCTCCTCCCCCTATTTACCCCCCTCCTCCTCCTCCCTCTCCTCCTCCCCCTATTTACCCCCCTCCTCCTTCTCCTCCTCCTTCTCCTCCCCCTATTTACCTCCCTCCTCCTTCTCCTCCTCCTCCTTCTCCCCCTATTTACCCTCCCCCTCCCCCTATTTACCCCACCCCTCCCCTTATTTACCCCCCTCCTCCTCCTCCTCCTCCTCCTCCTCTGTCTCTAACAGAGTAGCAGTGTATGTGGACTGTCCTGCTGGCACTCTGTCCTTCTACAGAGTCTCCTCTGACACACTGATCCACCTCCACACCTTCAACACCACATTCACTGAACCTCTGTGTGCTGGGTTTGGAGTCTGGTCTGGTTCCTCAGTCTCTCTGTGTCCTCTGTAGGAGGGAGAGTCTCTGGTTCCTCTGTAGGAGGGAGAGTCTCTCTGGTTCCTCTGTAGGAGGGAGAGTCTCTGTGTCCTCTGTAGGAGGGAGAGTCTCTCTGGTTCCTCTGTAGGAGGGAGAGTCTCTCCTGTTAGAGAAACTTTCACCAGATAGTTCAGTCTGTACTGGATCACACACAGCTGATGGTGTTTAGTACCAACACGATCTTTCACTGGTTGTTAATGTAACCATGGTTACCACATGATTGACAGTTTGTTTGTAAAATGAATCAAATGATAAACTGAGTCCAGTTTTTGTTGTTTTCTGTTGTTAGTGTATTAGAGGCTTGGACTGTAATGGGTTAATGGGAATGAGATCTTCACAATGTTTTCTTGTAGTTCTGATAGTAGTTTCATAGTTGGGGCCAAAATATTCATTCATTCATATTATTATTGTGATTATTTATTGTTACCAACTATTATATAAAAACCCTTTGTTTACTTGTTTAGATTGATTTGAGGAATTATTTCTTTTGTGCTTTGCCGACTTCACTAGGGGTCGGAGCAGAGGTAATTTAAGAAGTGATTAATATCGACTGGCAGTTGACGGGTGAGAGTCCTGGAAGCGACACAGTTTTTGACTGCAAAGGACAGATCTCCTATTCTTTTGTTTTCTGATCATATTAATAAATAGTTGAAGTGACTTTTGGTTCGCGGCTGTCTTTTGTTTTGGATCTCAATCACAAACTCACCCACTCAGCAGAGGAAGTTAGATGCCACAACATTCATAGTAACTGTGTCACCTGATTCCTTCACTTCTTTAGATGTCACATGACAAATGACAGAACAACATGCACCTATTGACTGTTTAAATGAATCCCTCTAACGGTGAAGGCTGAGGCTCAGCAGCTGGAGTGTGGCTGCTTTTATGCTGCGTTCATATCATATTGGAATGATGCTAATTATGAGATTGTGACTTGCAAACAGAGTTCAGGTCAACATTCAAATGGTAATAATGAATTATAAAAGTGGGCGGCTGTGGCTCAGGAGGTAGAGCGGTCGTCCTCCAATTGGAAGATTGGTGGTTCGATTCCCGGCTCCTCCAGTCCACATGTCGATGTGTCCTTGGGTAAGACACTTGACCCCAAATTGCTCCCGTTGCTATGCCAACGGTGTATGAATGAGAATGAATGGTTAGATTCCCCCTGATGAGCAGGTTGGCACCCTGCGGGGTAGCCCCTGCCATCAGTGTATGAATGTGTGTGAAAGCGTGAATGACATGTCATGTAAATCGCTTTGAGTGGTCGCAAAGACTAGAAAGGCGCTATATAACTACAGTTGGTTTTACCATTTACAAACTAACAGCTGTTTGGAATAAACAAATCAAACAAGAACAATTTAAATAACAACACAACTAATATTACAAGTGGTTTCTCCAAAGTCAACACAACATGCCACTTTTAATGACTACTGCAGTCTCAAAATGATTCAACCCCTTCATGACAAGCATCTTTAGTATTTAGTAGAGCAAACATGATGCCTAGCCACACACCAGCCTCTGGTGGCCTTCCTGAGGGATCTTGCCCCCCCCCCCCCCTTCCTCATGCGCTAAGGCCTTCAGTTCACTAATATTCTTGGTGGACTTTGAGGTCTGCTTGGGATCATTGTCCTGTTGGAAGGTCCAATGACGCCCAAGCTTCAGCTTCCTCACAGATGGAAAGACGTTTCCTGACAGGATTTCCTGATACTTGATTGAATCCATCTTGGCCTCCACACACTGCAGGTTTCAGTGCCAGAGGAAGGGTTCGGGTTCGGGTTCGGGTTTGGTCCTTTCAGTGTATGCTTCATTCTTTCTCCTCCAGACAGCTGATCCATAGGCCCCAAAAGCTCCAGTTCTGTTTCATCGCTCCACAGAACAGAATCCCAAAACCTCTAGGACTTATTTTTATAGTTTTGAGCTAATTGGAGCCGACTGTCTTTGCTGTTGGGTCAGTGGTGGTGTACAGGCATGGATTGGGTCAGTGGTGG
The DNA here is from genome assembly GCA_021039105.1 of Scomber colias. Taxonomy (NCBI): domain Eukaryota; kingdom Metazoa; phylum Chordata; class Actinopteri; order Scombriformes; family Scombridae; genus Scomber; species Scomber colias. The sequence continues at coordinate 201,840 of JAJDFG010000337.1, forward strand.
TGTACAGGCATGGATTGGGTCAGTGGTGGTGTACAGGCATGGAGTGGGTCAGAGGTGGTGTACAGGCATGGAGTGGGTCAGAGGTGGTGTACAGGCATGGAGTGGGTCAGAGGTGGTGTACAGGCATGGAGTGGGTCAGAGGTGGTGTACAGGCATGGATTGGGTCAGTGGTGGTGTACAGGCATGGAGTGGGTCAGAGGTGGTGTACAGGCATGGAGTGGGTCAGAGGTGGTGTACAGGCATGGAGTGGGTCAGAGGTGGTGTACAGGCATGGAGTGGGTCAGAGGTGGTGTACAGGCATGGATTGGGTCAGTGGTGGTGTACAGGCATGGAGTGGGTCAGAGGTGGTGTACAGGCATGGAGTGGGTCAGAGGTGGTGTACAGGCATGGAGTGGGTCAGAGGTGGTGTACAGGCATGGATTGGGTCAGAGGTGGTGTACAGGCATGGAGTGGGTCAGAGGTGGTGTACAGGCATGGATTGGGTCAGAGGTGGTGTACAGGCATGGATTGGGTCAGAGGTGGTGTACAGGCATGGAGCCCTTCAGCGTTTAGTATGAGCCTCACTGTTGGGGTTAGCGTTGGGGTTGGGGTTGAGGTTGGGGTTGGGGTTAGGGTTGGGGTTAGGGTTGTCTTAGACCAGCTGCCTCCTCAGGAATCTGGT
>JAJDFG010000337.1:212500-240000 GCA_021039105.1 Scomber colias
CTAAAAGAGTTTTAGTCAGTAAACAAGCAGGTGTCAGACTCTGATCAGCTGTTTGGATGTTTGTCAGAGTGTGACGTCACAGACTCACCTGAGCAGCAGCAGCAGCAGGTGAGAGCAGAGCAGCAGCTGATCTCACGCACGAGCTCCTCAACTTCAACATGTTTCAAAGTAAAAATGACAGAAAATAGAAACAGACTGAAGTTATCATTCAGACAAAGATCCTCTAACGCGCACGAGCTCTCACTCCACGCGGAGAAATCTAATTACCATGGCAACTGACGGATACCGCCCAAAATAACCCGCATCAGCTTCAATGTTAAAGAACACGTGTTTGTATGAGATGTGACGTCACAGTTTACAGATTCAATGTTAGTTTAACGTTCATGATGACGTCATTGTTTCCGGTTCTGGTTCAGGAATAATCATCAGAGTGAGACTTCCTGTCTCCTGTCAGACTGCGGACAGCTGTGACGTCATGACGTTTAAATCGTTCCGTTTCATGAATTAAACTTTTTATTATTATTAAACTTTTGATTTATTGATCCTGAGAAACGTCCGCGTGCGATTAGTTTGATTAATATATGTGTATGTGCGTGTGTGTGTGTGTGCGTGTGTGTGTGTGTGTGTGTGTGTGTTTCTTTTTTGTAGCGGAACAAACAGCTGACGCGTTTTACGTCACTTCCTGGAAGGGTTACAGACGGTGTGATGTCTGGTGCGCGTGGAGCTCCAAGGTGAGTCAACATGTGGAAACTGATCCAGGTGTCGCTCCGCAGGGCCGCGGGGACCGGTGTGCGGCTCCCCGGGCCCCGGTTCCCCGGTCCCCGCCTCCCAGCACCGGGAGCACCGGGTCGACCAGCACCGGGCTCCTGCCGGCTGCTCAGCACCAGGACCCGAGCATCCCGGAGCTGCACGGTGGACCCGAACCTGGAGGAACAGTTCGTGTTCCTGGACTGTTCAGGTGAGTCTGAACCGGACTAGAGAACTGTGTGTGTGTGTGTGTGTGTGTGTGTGTGTGTGTGTGTGTGTGTGTGTGTGTGTGTGTGTGTGTGTTTATAGTGTGTGTGTGTGTGTGTGTGTGTGTGTTTATAGTGTGTGTGTGTGTGTGTGTGTGTGTGTGTGTGTGTGTGTTTATAGTGTGTGTGTGTGTGTGTGTGTGTGTGTGTTTATAGTGTGTGTGTGTGTGTGTGTGTGTTTATAGTGTGTAGTGTGTGTGTATAGTGTGTAGTGTGTGTGTGTATAGTGTGTAGTGTGTGTGTGTGTTTATAGTGTGTGTGTGTGTGTGTGTGTTTATAGTGTGTGTGTGTGTATAGTGTATAGTGTGTGTGTATAGTGTATAGTGTGTGTGTGTGTATAGTGTGTAGTGTGTGTGTGTGTTTATAGTGTGTGTGTGTGTGTATAGTGTGTAGTGTGTGTGTGTAGTGTGTAGTGTGTGTGTGTGTGTTTATAGTGTGTGTGTGTGTGTGTGTGTTTATAGTGTGTGTGTGTATAGTGTATAGTGTGTGTGTATAGTGTATAGTGTGTGTGTGTATAGTGTGTAGTGTGTGTGTGTGTTTATAGTGTGTGTGTGTGTGTGTGTTTATAGTGTGTGTGTGTATAGTGTATAGTGTGTGTGTGTATAGTGTGTAGTGTGTGTGTGTAGTGTGTGTGTGTGTTTATAGTGTGTGTTTATAGTGTGTGTGTGTATAGTGTATAGTGTGTGTGTGTATAGTGTGTAGTGTGTGTGTATAGTGTGTGTGTGTGTTTATAGTGTGTGTGTAGTGTGTAGTGTGTGTGTATAGTGTGTGTGTGTGTGTGTGTGTATAGTGTGTAGTGTGTGTGTGTGTATAGTGTGTAGTGTGTGTGTGTGTGTGTGTGTGCGTGTGTGTGTGTGTGTGTGTGTATATAGTGTGTAGTGTGTGTGTAGATTGTTGCTGGAGGAACAGTCCAGAATATGACGTCATCATGTGTCTCAGAACAGAACATCCCATAATGATCAGCTGTTTGTTCTCCTGATCCAGACGAGCAGGAGGGGAAAGACCCGGTTCTACAGCGGAACCCTGACCAGCAGCAGAACCTCCATCAGAACCCTGACCAGCAGCAGAACCTGGTTCTACAGCGGAACCCTGACCAGCAGCAGAACCTCCATCAGAACCCTGACCAGCAGCAGAACCCGGTTCTCCAGCAGAACCCGGATCAGGTCTCTCCAGGGAAGCAGCTCAGGTCTCTGGAGCGCCAGCTGCAGGCTTTGGGGGGGCAGCAGGTTTTGGGGGGGCAGGACTCTGCTCCGGACTACATCCAGTTTGAGGACGTGGACTTCCCGCTGGACCCGGGCCTGGTGGCGTCTCAGAGGAAGAGGAGGAAGGTGAAGAAGGGCGAGCACCGGATCTTCGGGACCCCGGATGTGAGCGAGCAGGTGAGTGAGACCTGCTGCAGCGGCTGCGGCGCCGTGCTGCACTGCGCCGACATGTCACTTCCTGGTTACCTGCCCAGCGAGAAGTTCAAGGTCCTGCAGGCGGAGCAGGGTCTGGGCGGGTCCACCTGCCAGCGCTGCTACCTGCTGACTCACCACCAGAGGGCGCTCCAGCTGCAGCTGCCGGCGGACCAGTACCGGGCCGTGCTGCGGCAGGTCCGGCCCCTGAAGGCCCTGGTGCTGCTGATCGTGGACCTGCTGGACCTGCCGGACTCCATCGTGGCCGACCTGCCGGAGCTGGTCGGCGCCAACAAGCGCGTGGTCGTCCTCGGCAACAAGGCGGACCTGCTGCCGGCCGACTCGCCGAACTACCTGCAGCGGATCAGACGGCGGCTGACGGAGTACTGCCGGGCCGCCGGGTTCGGGGAGCAGCTGAGCGACGTGCAGCTGATCAGCGCTAAGACCGGCTACGGGATCGAGGTTCTGGTCTCGTCCCTGCAGAGGAGCTGGAAGCACAAAGGAGACGTTTATCTGGTCGGAAACGCCAACGCGGGGAAATCGACTCTGTTCAACACGCTGCTGCTTTCTGACTTCTGTAAAACCAAATCACCCGACGTCATCAGCAAGGCCACGATATCACCCTGGCCTGGTGAGTGTGTGAGTGTGTGTGTGTTTTTCTATCCTGGTGGGGACCGCAACCTGACATATTACCAACCCTGTGGGGACCAACTCCTGGTTTCCATGGTAACGAGCATTGGAATCAATAGCAAACAGCCTCCTGATAGGCCTGGTCCCCACAAGGTTGGTTTTCCTGACTGTGTGTGAACCCCAGAGGTCACACACGGTACTGCAGTGTGGGGACCTTTTCCTGACAAAGTGTGTAAGTGTGTATATTAGCATGTTAGCTTCGTATTAGCATGTTAGCTTAGCGATTAGACCCCTGGTTTCAATCCAACATTTGTTCAAATACTGAATATGAATTGTACTGTGGCTAACAGTGATGTCAGCTGTATGCTAATAGACGTTAGCATTACGGGTCCCAACGAGGGGGGGGCAACATTCAGGTTTCAGATTTATGAGAGTTTTTTATATTTCAAGTCATTTTTTTGTTTGAACAGAATTATGATGAATTTAGGAGTTAAAATTACGTCTGTAGACCCTTTAGACCCCAGTCAGGGTCCCCACCAGGTAGTAAAAACAGGTATATGTGTGTGTGTGTGTGTCTCTTGTCGTGGTGCTTTCAGGGACCACTCTGAACCTGCTGAAGTTAATGTGTGTGTGTGTGTGTGTGTGTGTGTGTGTGTGTCGTGGTGCGTTCAGGGACCACTCTGAACCTGCTGAAGTTTCCCATCATGAATCCGACTCCTCAGCGAATGATCCGACGGCAGCAACGTTTGGACGAAGCGTCGCAGCAGACGGAGGAAGAGCTGCAGCCTGAAGAGCTGAAGAGGCTGCAGCAGCTCAGCAGGGGGGGCTACCTGGTGGGTGAGTAGGGGGGGGGTACCTGGGGGGGCTACCTGGTGGGTGAGTAGGGGGGGGGGGGTACCTGGGGGGGCTACCTGGGGGGTGAGTAGGGGGGGGGGGGGTACCTGGGGGGGCTACCTGGGGGGTGAGTAGGGGGGGGGGTACCTGTTGGGCCAAACTATGCAAACAGTTGCACAAGAAATAGATGCAATGTCAGATCAACACTGTGTGTGTGTGTGTATGTGTGTGTGTGTGTGTGTGTGTGTATATGTGTGTGTGTGTGTGTGTGTGTGTGTGTGTGTGTGTGTGTGTGTGTGTGTGTGTATGTGTATGTGTATGTGTATGTGTATGTGTGTGTGTGTGTGTGTGTGTGTGTATGTGTATGTGTATGTGTGTGTGTGTGTGTGTGTGTCCCTGTGTGTGTGTCTGTGTGTCCCTGTGTGTGTGTGTGTGTGTGTATGTGTGTGTATATGTGTGTGTGTATGTGTGTGTGTGTGTGTGTGTGTGTGTGTGTGTGTGTGTGTGTGTGTGTTCAGGTCGGGTGGGCAGGACCTTCCAGTCTGAATCCTCCATCAGAAGCGATGAGATCGAGTTTGACGTCGATCGTTTGTCTTTCGGCGCCGACGAGGACGGAGACACGCGGACGCCGTCAGGTGAGAGCAGGGAGGCCTGTGATTGGACGAGGGGTGTGACATCACAGCAGCGTCACTGATCCATAGTTTCATTTTAAAAGCTGATCATCAAGATGTGATGTGTCTGCTGGTTGTGACCTTTGACCTTTGACCTGTGATGTCATGTGTCTGCTGGTTGTGACCTTTGACCTGTGTGATGTCATGTGTCTGCTGGTTGTGACCTTTGACCTTTGTGATGTCATGTGTCTGCTGGTTGTGACCTTTGACCTGTGTGATGTCATGTGTCTGCTGGTTGTGACCTTTGACCTGTGATGTCATGTGTCTGCTGGTTGTGACCTTTGACCTGTGTGATGTCATGTGTCTGCTGGTTGTGACCTTTGACCTGTGTGATGTCATGTGTCTGCTGGTTGTGACCTATGACCTGTGTGATGTCATGTGTCTGCTGGTTGTGACCTATGACCTGTGTGATGTAATGTGTCTGCTGATTGTGACCTTTGACCTGTGTGATGTAATGTGTCTGCTGATTGTGACCTTTGACCTGTGTGATGTAATGTGTCTGCTGATTGTGACCTTTGACCTTTGACCTGTGTGATGTCATGTGTCTGCTGGTTGTGACCTTTGACCTTTGACCTGTGTGATGTCATGTGTCTGCTGGTTGTGACCTTTGACCTGTGTGATGTCATGTGTCTGCTGGTTGTGACCTTTGACCTTTGACCTGTGTGATGTCAGCGCCCAGCAGGTCACCTGTGGAGTTCACCTACAACGAGCTGAAGGATGCTCATTGGCTGTTTGATACACCGGGAATCATGAAGGAGCACGATGTGAGACACACACACACACATACACATACATACACACACACACATATACACACACATACACACATATATATACACACACACACACACACACACACACACACACACATACACACAGACACACACAAATATACACACATACCTGTTTTACTACCTGGTGGGGACCGTGACTGGGGTCCAGCCTTTCTAAAGGGTCTACAGATGTAATTTTAACTCCTAAATATATATAAATATAATATATAAATCCTTCCTCCTCCTCCACCTCTTCCTCCTCCTCCTCCTTAATCCTCCTCCTCTTCCTCCTCCTCCTTCATCCTCCTCCTTCATCCTCCTCCACCTCCCCCTCCTCCTCCTCGTCTTCCTCGTCTTCCTCCTCCTCCTCTCTCTCTCTCAGCTGCTCAGCCTCCTCACTGAACAGGAAGTGAAGTCAGTGGTTCCGACTCAGGCCATCGTCCCCAGAACCTTCGTCCTGAAGCCCGGAACCAGTCTGTTAGTGGGAGCTGTGGCCCGCATCGATTACCTGCAGGTACACATCCACATCATCAATCAGCTGATCCACATCATCAATCAGCTGATCCACATCATCAATCAGCTGATCCACATCATCAATCAGCTGATCCACATCATCAATCAGCTGATCGACATCATCAATCAGCTGATCCACATCATCAATCAGCTGATCGACATCATCAATCAGCTGATTGATATCTGCTGCCATAATTTCACTTCCTGTTGATCTGAGTTTATTGATCGTGTTTCAGGGGGAGAAGTCCTGCTGGTTTTCGGTCGTGGCCTCCAGTCGGGTTCCGGTTCACGTCACCAGTTCGGAAAAAGCCGACGCCGTCTACGAGAAACACGCAGGAGGAGATCTGCTGGGGGTGAGACGCTCCGAGGCCATGTGGCTGTTTAACATGTGACTCTGAGGTCATGTGACTCTGAGGTCATGTGACTCTGAGGTCATGTGACTGTTTAACATGTGACTCTGAGGTCATGTGACTCTGAGGTCATGTGACTGTTTAACATGTGACTCTGAGGTCATGTGACTCTGAGGTCATGTGACTGTTGAACATGTGACTGATGCTGCGGTGTGTTCAGGTTCCTCTCGGAGGGTCGGACAGGATGAAGGACTTTCCACCGCTGCTTCCTCAGGAGTTCAAGCTGGAGGGTCGAGGTCACCTGGAGGCCGCTGCTGACATCACACTGTCATCTGCAGGTAACTATGAGATGATGTCATCGTCTGAAGACAGGTGTGATGGACAGGTGTGTCTGTGTGAGGACAGGTGTGTCTGTGTGAGGACAGGTGAGATGGACAGGTGTGTCTCAGTGATGACAGGTGAGATGGACAGGTGTGTCTCAGTGATGACAGGTGTGATGGACAGGTGTGTCTCAGTGAGGACAAGTGTGTCTCAGTGAGGACAGGTGTGTCTGTGTGAGGACAGGTGTGTCTGTGTGAGGACAGGTGAGATGGACAGGTGTGTCTCAGTGATGACAGGTGTGATGGACAGGTGATGGACAGGTGTGATGGACAGGTGTGATGGACAGGTGTGATGGACAGGTGTGTCTCAGTGAGGACAGGTGTGATGGACAGGTGATGGACAGGTATGATGGACAGGTGTGATGGACAGGTGTGATGGACAGGTGATGGACAGGTGATGGACAGGTGTGTCTGTGTGCAGGTTGGGTGGCGGTGACGGGTGTGGAGGGGGACCAGCTGGTTCTGAGGGTCCTGGGTCCTCAGGCAGCAGGTTACAGACTGAGGACGCCGGCGCTGCTTCCTCACATCGTGTCTCTGAAGGGACAACGCGTCCCGAAGTCTGCCGCCTACAAAACGGTGAAGCCGGCGGGACGCCTGGAGGACGGGCTGTCTCCGGACGGCGCCGAGAGGCTGCAGGTGAAGAAGAAGAAGAAGAAGAAATGATCCGTCCCGGTCCTGGCTTCTGTCTTTTTCTTTTTTTATACTTTAAACTTTAATATTTTAGCACTGAAGCAAACAGGAAGCTCTGATATGAACGTCATGTGACCATGTGATCATGTGATCATGTGATGTTGTTTCTGTACAGAATATAAACATGAACAGTTAAAATATGTAATAATGGATTTTTATATATTAATAAACTTTATAGTATAAAATGAAATCAGTGTGAATCCAGTAATTATAAAAGTTTATGTTTATATTAAAGTTGAATTAAGAAAAAGGATCAAATATACTAATAATGCTGCTCGGTCGTCATGGATACGAAGATTCAGACCGGAGCCACAGTTACAATCAGTTATCTGTTTATTTCCAGAATGATGTCATTGTTGGTATTAGAATGATGTCATTGTTGGGGGGAGGAGGGGGGGGGGGGGTTGATGACGGGTGACAGTCGGCTATAGTACCAAACAACAACCTCGTCTCTGTCTCAGAGACGCTGACGTTAAAATAAACGTATGAATAACTTCACACATTCTTTTTTTGTGGACCCAGCATCAAATTTCTGCTTTTAATCTATTTAGAGAGAATATATTAGAGGATTATGGTTAAAAATGTCTAAGTGGTGTAACCATAAAAAACATTTACATGTTTTAAATGAAGTCATTATTAGTATAAGTCCACTTAAACACACTGTAGCTGATCACATATTTAATATCCATCATTCTTTTGTGGTTACACCATTTGACATTTTATGGTTACACCATTTGACATTTTCAGGAGCATTCAGTCTGACTTTTGGTAAAACTGGTTTAAATGTGATTTAAATGATATAAAAGCAACAGAAGTACTAAATGTAATCTTGTATTAATATATTAATGGTGTTGAGCTGTAACCTCCATGATGTCTTGCTGCGGAGGTCTGAAGGCTGTAACCTCCATGATGTCTTGCTGCGGAGGTCTGAAGGCTGTAACCTCCATGATGTCTTGCTGCGGAGGTCTGAATTTATCCTGATGCTGCTTTTATAACCAGTTTAACTCATTTATGGATTCATCATCTTACCAATGCTTATTATCACTTCCTTCCTTCCTTCCTTCCTTCCTTCCTTCCTTCCTTCCTACTCTACCAACTCTTATTATCTCTGATGTGTGTTTATTATAACTTAGTGAACTTGTTTAGTTACTTTAGTGTAAAGCAGCACCGAGAGAATAAACTGAACGGGACAAACGTGGTTTAATGAGACCAGCGAGCATTTAAACAACTTTATTTAAACATGTACAAAGTCTCTTCATCATCATCATCATCATCATCATCATCATCATCATCATCATCATCATCATCAGACACTGCTTGAGTCTCTAAGGAGGATTTAATAGTTGATAATGAAAAGATAAAAACCTCCTCAGACACAAACTAAATACCAGCTGACACCTGTCCACCAATCAGAGCGGAAGGAAAGTTGACTTTGGTTTCTCTACAAAAGAAAAGAAATAAAGAATATTGCACAAAAAGAAACGAGAAGTTTAAACTGTTTAACCGTCACAGAGAAGTTAATGTGTTAGAGACACACACACACACACACACACACACACACACACACACACACACACACACACACACACACACACACACACACACACACACACACACAGGAGGAGACACACACACATACACACACACACACACACACTCTGAAGCGTAACCGTGGTAACTGACTGATTGTCGAAGGCACTGAAAGTTAAAAAGTGAAAATTCATCATAAAAAATAATTTGGAGAAAATTTACAGTCGAATGTTTTTATACAGTTAAACAGGAAGTGATGTCACAGGCGCCAGGAATCATCCATGTGATTGGACGACGACAGGAGGGGGCAGTAAGGGGCAGTAGGGGACAGCAGGGGGCAGTAGAGGACAGCAGGGGGCAGTAAGGGGCAGCAGGGGGCAGTAAGGGGACGTTAGGGGGCAGTAAGGGGCAGTAGGGGGCAGCAGGGGGCAGTAGGGGGCAGTAAGGGGACAGTGAGGGGGCAGTAGGGGACAGTAGGGGGCAGTAGGGGGCAGCAGGGGGCAGTAAGGGGCAGTAGGGGGCAGCAGGGGGCAGTAAGGGGACAGCAGGGGGCAGTAAGGGGGCAGCAGGGGACAGTAGGGGGACAGCAGGGGGCAGTAAGGGGCAGTAAGGGCAGCAGGGGGCAGTAAGGGGCAGTGGCGCACCACAGACAGTAAAGTGATGTCTGAATGAAACGTTCGGCGCCTCCTGAGAGACGATGAAACCGTGTTTCAGGACAGAAGCTCGCTCTGAATTTAAAGTCTCTGCTTCGAGTCCCGGCGGGCCGAGTCGCCATGGTAACGGGTCCTCAGTTCTGCCCCTTGGCGGCGTCCATGTAGTAGACGTTGACCAGGTGGCGGTTCAGGTGGCGCCGGTACTCGGCCTCCAGAGGGAACGTGCGGTCGCAGAAGATGCACATGTGGCTCTTCAGCTCGGTCGGCGTCGGGATTTCGTCCGTCGGCGTTTCGGGGTCGTTCGCCATCTTCCCCGAACCGGCGCCGTTACCGTTCAGGCCGGAGTCGTCGCTGCCCTCCGAGGCGCTGTCGCTGATGTCACTTCCTCCCTCGTGGCTGCTGTGGATGCCCTCGTCGTCCTCGGGGTCGGCCGGTTTGCCACGCTGGCCCGGCAGCACCAGAGACGGCGGCGATGTGGGTTTGGCAAAGATGGGGCGGTCCTCGGCGGCGGGGGGGCGGTCCTCGGCAGTGGGGGGGCGGTCCTCGGCGGCGGGGCGGTCCTCGACGGCGGGGCGGTCCTCGACGGCGGAAGGCGTGACATCCATCTTCTCTGACGGTCTGTCGGGAGTCTGCTGCTCTGACGGAGGCGTTTCCTCCTGAGGGGGGGCGGCCGGAGGACTGCTGGTCTTGGCTTTAGCGGTCTGCTGGAGTGCGGGGGGGGCTTTCTGGTTGGAGGTCCTGGTCTTCTTCGGCTTCGGCGGCGTCCCGCTGGACTTGTTCGTGTCCTCTGAAGCTGGTTTTGACGGCGGCTTCTCGGCAGCAGAGGCTTTCATCCTCCTCGTCTTCGCCGGAGTCTCAGACGAGGACTTGTTGGAGAGGTCCAACGCCTCCGCCGCTTTCCTCTTCGCTGCCTTTTCTTTGACGGGCTTTTCCTTTTTCTCGGCTCCTCCCGCTTTCTGCACGGCTGCTTCCACACTTTCTGCACTCTTCTCGGACTTCTTTGATCCAGACTTCCTCGGCTTGTTGAGGCTTTTGTTCTCCTTCCCGCTGCCCTCCGTCTTCAGCGGCTCTTTCTCTTTCTCTTCAGGCTTCTTCTCGTCCTCTTTCTCTACTTTCTGTCTCACTGCTCTTTCCTCCGCGGCTCTCTGAGGGTCAGACGTCTCCTTCTGGTCTTTTTCAGGTTCGGCTGCTCCCTCCTGGTCTTGGGCAGCAGTCTTCTCTGCCGGCAGCTTCTTGACTCGTCTCTTGGTCTTGATGTCAGCGGTGACGGCGGCTGGAGTCTCCGTCTGAGTTCCCGAGCTCTCGACCGGACTCTCGCTGATCTTCTCCGTCTTCTTCTGCCTGGTGGAGACCTTTTTCTCCGGCTCCACCTTGTCCTTGGTCTTTGGCGGTTTGTCTTTCTCGGAGGCGACGTTGGTTTTCTTCTGGACCTTGTCGGGTGTCTCGGTCGGCGCCGGCTGGGCGACGCCGGGCTTGCTGCTCCTCTTGATCGACAGATTGATGGGACTCGATTGTTTTTCGATGGGGTCAAGCTCCTCGTCGTCGTCCACGTCGAAGTCCTCCTCCACGCTGGATGAATTCTCAAACTTGTTGGCTTTGGAGCCGTCGTCAGCGCCGGGTTTCTTGATGCGCAGCTTGACCTTGGAGACGTCGACGGGGACCTTGCAGCCGGAGTGTCGGGACTTGATGTGGTACTGCAGGTTGCATTTCTTGGAGGCGGCGTACTTGCAGAGCGGGCAGAGGAACTGCCGAGGGTTCAGGTGCAGCTCCACGTGCTTCTTGAAGTTGCTGCGGTCGGCGGTCTTGTAGTCGCAGTAGGGGCAGGCCAGAGGTTTGGGCCCGTTGTGCACCTGGCGGGCGTGGCGGGTCACCTCGTGCTGATTGGCTGCCAGGTAGTTACAGCTCTCACACTTGAAAGGCCGCTCACCTGCACACAGGAAGGTCAGAAGGGTTAGGATGCTGCAGAGGAGGCAGGACCAGGTGGGACAGCAGATCAGCTGATTCACAGTCAGCTGATCTCATCTATTTAACTGGAGCTGCAACAATTCATTCAATCAGATGCTGAAATATTAAATTAATGGAAAAAAGTCTAAATTCTCTGATTGTTAAATGTGAACGTTTCCTGCTTTCTTTGGTTCTTTCTGACAGTAAACTGACATTTCATCATCCTCAGATATTCAGTTTACTGTCACAAAGAACCAAAGAAAGAAGAAAAGTATAGAGTATATGACTCTGCTGCTTTTAATTAACATTAATTTAATTTATTTAAATGAACTGAAAGTGAAGTTTATTGTTTAAGTGATGAACAGAAACAAAGTGAACTGACTGGATGTTCTGAACTTTACTTTCATGCAGAATCAGAACAAACACCTGAACCATGACGTCATGCAGGTAGAGAGAGAGTCACAGAGCAGCCTGAGGGTTAACCTGCAGGCTGCTCTGTGTCTGTGTGACACTCAGGTACACACACACTCAGGGACACACACCGGTACACACACACTCAGGTACACACCCAGGGACACACACAGGGACACACAAACTCAGGGACACACACACAGGGACACACACAGGGACACACAAACTCAGAGACACACACAGGGACACACACACTCAGGGACACACACAGGGACACACACAGGGACACACACACAGGGACACACACACAGGGACACACACAGGGACACACAAACTCAGGGACACACACAGGGACACACACACTCAGGGACACACACAGGGACACACACAGGGACACACACTCAGGGACACACACAGGGACACACACACAGGGACACACACACAGGGACACACACAGGAAGTCACAGAGTTGTGCATTAAATCACTTTACCAGGTTAATCCACACGGCTGCTTCAGTGAGAGCACAAACAGACACGGTGAGACATAAAGAGCATCATCATACTGTTACTGGTTACTGCTTGTTACTGCTGGTTACTACTGGTTACTACTGGTTACTACTGGTTACTGTTACTGCTGGTTACTGCTGGTTACTGTTACTGCTGGCTACTGCTGGCTACTACTGGTTACTACTGGTTACTGCTGGTTACTGCTGGTTACTGCTGGTTACTGCTGGTTACTGCTGCTGGCTACTGCTACTAGTTACTGCTGGTTACTACTGGTTACTACTGGTTACTGCTGGTTACTGCTGGTTACTACTGGTTACTGCTGCTAGGACTGAGAGATGAACACAGAGCATCATCATACTATTATTAATATGACTATTACTACTGCTGAGTATCAAGTCCAGAATCCAGACCAGCTAGAGGCTTAAGACCTGTCTCACTGCTCTCTGAAGCAGGGTTAGGGTTCACTGCCTGTCTCACTGCTCTCTGCAGCAGGGTTAGGGTTCACTGCCTGTCTCACTGCAGCAGGGTTAGGGTTCACTGCCTGTCTCACTGCAGCAGGGTTAGGGTTCACTGCCTGTCTCACTGCTCTCTGAAGCAGGGTTAGGGTTCACTGCCTGTCTCACTGCTCTCTGGTGATGAAGCAGGGTTAGGGTTCACTGCCTGTCTCACTGCTCTCTGAAGCAGGGTTAGGGTTCACTGCCTGTCTCACTGCTCACTGCAGCAGGGTTAGGGTTCACTGCCTGTCTCACTGCTCTCTGAAGCAGGGTTAGGGGTCACTGCCTGTCTCACTGCTCTCTGAAGCAGGGTTAGGGGTCACTGCCTGTCTCTCTGAAGCAGGGTTAGGGTTCACTGCCTGTCTCACTGCTCTCTGAAGCAGGGTTAGGGTTCACTGCCTGTCTCACTGCAGCAGGGTTAGGGGTCACTGCCTGTCTCACTGCTCTCTGAAGCAGGGTTAGGGTTCACTGCCTGTCTCACTGCTCTCTGCAGCAGGGTTAGGGTTCACTGCCTGTCTCACTGCTCTCTGAAGCAGGGTTAGGGTTCACTGCCTGTCTCACTGCTCTCTGAAGCAGGGTTAGGGTTCACTGCCTGTCTCACTGCTCTCTGAAGCAGGGTTAGGGTTCACTGCCTGTCTCACTGCAGCAGGGTTAGGGTTCACTGCCTGTCTCACTGCTCTCTGAAGCAGGGTTAGGGTTCACTGCCTGTCTCACTGCTCTCTGAAGCAGGGTTAGGGTTCACTGCCTGTCTCACTGCTCTCTGGTGATGAAGCAGGGTTAGGGGTCACTGCCTGTCTCACTGCTCTCTGAAGCAGGGTTAGGGGTCACTGCCTGTCTCACTGCTCTCTGGTGATGAAGCAGGGTTAGGGTTCACTGCCTGTCTCACTGCTCTCTGCAGCAGGGTTAGGGTTCACTGCCTGTCTCACTGCTCTCTGAAGCAGGGTTAGGGTTCACTGCCTGTCTCACTGCAGCAGGGTTAGGGTTCCCTGCCTGTCTCACTGCTCTCTGAAGCAGGGTTAGGGTTCACTGCCTGTCTCACTGCTCTCTGGTGATGAAGCAGGGTTAGGGTTCACTGCCTGTCTCACTGTTCTCTGAAGCAGGGTTAGGGTTCACTGCCTGTCTCACTGCTCTCTGAAGCAGGGTTAGGGTTCACTGCCTGTCTCACTGCTCTGTCCTCTATCTCACGCTGTGTGTAAAGACAGATGTTGGAGAGTGAAGGACTGACCGGAGTGAGTCCTCATGTGTCTGGTCAGGTGGGTCTTCTGGGAACTGGAGTAGTCACAGTACGGACACTGGAAAGGACGCACACCTGCACAACACACAAAAACACACAAACACACAAAAACACACAAAACAACACATTACAAGTTGTTCTTCTTCTGCGTGAATATGAAGCTCGATAAACATCAGTTCAACAAATGAGACAAACACTTTAAACTTCTTTAATTATGAAGAATGGTTGTCCCTATCTGTGATACCCTCCCCAGGATTAACACCGGCGTGTGTGTGTGTGTGTGTACGTGTGTGTGCGTGTGTGTGTGTGTGTGTGAGTGTGTGTGTGTGTGTACGTGTGTGTGCGTGTGTGTGTGTGTGTGTGTGTGTGTGTGTGTGTGTGTGTATGTGTATTATCCATCTGTGTGTAGCAGAAGTTTGTGAACCTTTAGGATTATCGAGTCATTTGAGAAAGAAATCAGAGTTTCAATCAGCTGAGAGTCTGAGCTTCACAACAGAGCATCATGGAGGTGATACCTTCCCCAGGAGAGGTTTAACTTTGGTGGTACCCTCCCCAGGACCGGTGGTACCCATCGGAAGGATCGGTGGTACCCTCCCCAGGATCAGTGGTACCCTCCCCAGGACCGGTGGTACCCTCCCCAGGATCAGTGGTACCCCTCGGAAGGATCGGTGGTACCCTCCCCAGGAGAGGTGGTACCCTCCCCAGGACCGGTGGTACCCATCGGAAGGATCGGTGGTACCCTCCCCAGGATCGGTGATACCCTCCCCAGGATCAGTGGTACCCCTCGGAAGGATCGGTGGTACCCTCCCCAGGATCGGTGATACCCTCCCCAGATCAGTGGTACCCTCGCCAGGATCTGTGGTACCTTCCCCAGGATCTGTGGTACCCTCCCCAGGATCGGTGGTACCCTCCCCAAGAACGGTGATACCCTCCCCAGGATCGGTGATACCCTCCCCAGGATCGGTGATACCCTCCCCAAGATCGGTGGTACCCTCCCCAAGACAGGTGATACCCTCCCCAGGATCAGTGGTACCCTTCGGAAGGATCGGTGATACCCTCCCCAGGATTGGTGGTACCCTCCCCAGGACAGGTGGTACCCTCCCCAGGACAGGTGGTACCCTCCCCAGGACCGGTGATACCCTCCCCAAGATCGGTGATACCCTCCTCAGGATTGGTGGTACCCTCCCCAGGATTGGTGGTACCGTCCCCAGGACCGGTGATACCCTCCCCAGGATCGGTGATACCCTCCCCAGGAGAGGTGGTACCCTCCCCAGGACCGGTGATACCCTCCTCAGGACCAGTGATACCCTCCCCAGGAGAGGTGGTACCCCTCGGAAGGATCGGTGGTACCCTCCCCAGGATCTGTGGTACCCTCCCCAAGAGATTGATACCCTCCCAAGGATCAGTGATACCCTCCCCAAGAGATTGATACCCTCCCAAGGATCAGTGATACCCTCCCCAGGGGGGGGGTCCTTTCTTACAGTGGCTGTGTGTGTGTGTGTGAGTGTGTGTTACCTGTGTGTGTGTGTGTGTGTTGGTCGTGTGTGTGTGTGTGTGTGTTACCTGTGTGTGTGTGTGTGTGTGTGTGTGTGTGTGTGTCCTACCTGTGTGTGTGTGTGTGTGTGTGTGTGTGTGTGTGTGTCCTACCTGTGTGTGTGTGTGTGTGTGTGTGTTGGTCGTGTGTGTGTGTGTGTGTGTGTGTGTGTGTGTGTGTCCTACCTGTGTGTGTGCGGATGTGCTGGATGTAGTTGCTCTTGCGGTCAGAGAAGTAGGAGCACTGGCTGCAGGTGTGCAGCTTGCTGGGGAAATGGTTCCTCAGGTGTTTCCTCCAGTGGTACTGACTGACGGTGGTGTACGGACACAGAGTACACTTAAACACTCTGAGAGACAGACAGGCAGACAGACGGGTTAATACTCTGATCAGGATCACTTAAACACCCTGAGAGACAGACAGGCAGACAGACGGGTTAATACTCTGATCAGGATCACTTAAACACTCTGAGAGACAGACAGGCAGACAGACGGGTTAATACCCTGATCAGGATCACTTAAACACCCTGAGAGACAGACAGGCAGACAGACGGGTTAATACTCTGATCAGGATCACTTAAACACCCTGAGAGACAGACAGGCAGATAGACGGGTTAATGATCAGGATCACTTAAACACCCTGAGAGACAGACAGGCAGACAGACGGGTTTAATGATCAGGATGTAGAGTCGTCCAGGTGTACAGGTATGAAGGTGTGAAGGTGTGTTACCTGTGGTCCTCTCCCTCCTTGCTGTGGTGCTTCAGGTGAGCGATGTAATGGTCGTAGCGGTTGGTGTTGTATCCGCACCGCTCACACCGGATCAGCCCTTTGCTGTCTCCGGCCGCCGCCTCCCCCCCGCTCTCCCCCTCCCCACCTGAAGCCGCCTGTGACTCGGGTGACTCCGCCTCCTTGGTCTTGGCCTTGCTCCGCCCCTCCACGCGGTTGACCACCATCATCTTGCTGACGGCGTGCGTGCTCAGGTGCTCCACGAACTGCTGCTCGTTCTGAGCCTGGAAGTGACAGGGTTTACAGTGGAACGGCTTCTTCTTCTTCGGCCCCTCCGCGGTCGCCGCCGCCGCCGCCGGGCTGTCTTTGCGTTTGGCGCCCGGCTGCGGCGGCGGCGCCTCGCTGCCGGATGAGGGTCGAGTCTCAGGGCGCCGCGACAGGTCTTCGGCTTTGTCCCCGTCGTCTTCCTCCTCGTCTTCCTCCTCGTCGTTTCCTACCACCACAGCGACGATGCCCGGGCCCGGGGACTCGGGATACTCGATGATGCAAACCTCTCGGTGGTTCTGGTTGTCGTAGCTGTACCTGCACACAGGTGAGTCATGGTTAGGGTCCGGAGGAGAACACTAACGCTCCCACTGAGGACGGCTGAGTGATGTGAGTGATGGCCAGTTCTTAAAATACTTTATTAATTTTTTTATACTATACTATACTTCCTCCCTTCCTTGTTTACTTTCCTCCTCCCTTCCTTTCCCTCCTTCCCTTCCTCCTTTTCGTCCTTCCTTCTTTCCTTTCCTCCCTTCTTCTCTCTTTCTTTCCTCCCCCTACTTTCCCTCCTTTCCTCCCTTCTTCCTTCCACCCCCCCCCCCTTTCCTTCCTTCCTTGACTCGAGGACATCAGTCATTATAAAGTCTCTGATCAGCTTCTATTGATCTTCATCAGTGTGAGTAACTATGGTAACTATGGTAACTATAGTAACCATAGTAACTATAGCAGTGTGAGTTATTCATATCAGTGATATCTGACACATTTACAGTCTTTTAGCATTTAACTGGACTACTTCCTGTTTTAACTGGACTACTTCCTGTTTTAACTGGACTACTTCCTGACCTGATGATGCTCTCGTCTTCGCTGTCCGAGTAGCTGCATCCGACGGTCTTCAGCTCCATCATCTCCTTCTCGTCCGCGGCCCCCCCGTCGCCCCCCCCGCCCCCCTCTGCCGCCGCCACGTTGGCCAGCATCACCAGCTGAGGAGCCGGCAGCGTGTTCCTGGGCAGGTCGCTCTGAGCGTCTCCCACCGGGAACATCTCCACAGGGAACACGGTCGGAGCCGCCATGATCAGCCTTCAGCTCGGCAGGAAGAGAAGCTGCAGGAAGGAAAGGAAGGAAGGATGGAGGAAAGAAGGCAGGAAGAGAAGCTGCAGACGGTCAGAAGGTGATTATCAGTCTGAGGTTCAACATATAACCTTTTAATGTTAGTTTGGGTTCAAATTAAAATACAACATGGAAAAGTTTCAGTTTCATTAACCCTTTATAGGACACTCATTGAAAGGAAGGGAGGAAGGGAAGGAAGGATGGAGGAAGGGAAGGAAGGACGGAGGAAAAAAGGAAAGAAGGAAGGTAGGGGGGAGGAAAGAAAGAGAGAAGGAGGGAGGGAGGAAGAGAAGCTGCAGACGGTCAGACAGACAGACAGGTGAGTATCAGTCTGAGGGTTAGGGTTCCAGATATAACCTTTAATGTTAGTTTGGGTTCAAATTAAAATACAACATGTTAAAGTTTCAGTTTCATAAAAGCACCAACGGTCTAACCCCACCCCCCCACAGGAGGGTTTAATCTGCCTCATTATCTGAGCTTTACATTCAAAGGCTCATTATTGTCCATATGAACAGTAAAGAGACTCTTCCTGTTCATCCTGCTTTAGGAAGGACATGTGTTTCCAGAGTTCAGTGATGGAGGAAAGATCACAGTGTTCATTTACAGTCTGTTTAGCATCAGACTCCCTCTCAGTGTTTCCTGTTTCTCTGTAGTATAGTATATATATAGATAGCAGCTCAGGTTACTTTTCTCTCCTCTTACTGGATTATTTCATGTTCTACAGAATCTGTTCATCAGCTGTTTGGTTTGTAAACCGTTGATCACAAAGTTTGAGATGCAATTTAGCAGAATCTCCAGTCTGAGCAGGTTGCAGGCTGTTTGCAGACTGTTTTCAGGCTGTTTCCATGGTTACAGGCTGTTTGCAGGCTGTATTTAAAGGTTTCGGGCTGTTTTAAGGTTTTCAGGTTGTTTGCAGGCTGTTTCCAGGCTGTGACACTCTGCTGCGGAAGCCAGCAGCAGGCAGTAAATGTGTGTCGGCCATTTTGAAACAGCACCACAGCTCAGAGACAGCGACACACACGAGAAACAACTTCACCATCCCCAACTTCAACTTTTCACTTTTCACTTTAACACAGAAGCTTCAGAAACATCCCGTTAAATAAAGACAACAGCTGATCCGCTCCACGCGCACTAACGCTGTTACCATGGTGATACAAGCATTAAAAGTTAGTTTACTCATCAAGCATCAAACATCGTGTTAAAGTTTCATCAGAGATTTAAACTTATTTTAACTTATTTTAACTCTTTTAAACTTTCCTCTCCGGTTGAATCGCGTTAAAAAGCTTTTAAACGACTTTAAATTAAACTTTATTGAACATTTGAAGGAAAGTTGTGTTTTTTTTTCTTTGCAGCCATTTCAGAGAAAGTTTGCGGAAGTCAGATAAATGTAATAAAAAGTGATTTAAAGTGTTTAACCGGAGCTGTTCCGGTGTTTTAACCGGGAGAAGGGCCCGGTCCCGTGTGTGTGTGTGTGTGTGTGTGTGTGTGTGTGTGCGTGTGTGTGTGCGTGTGTGGTGCTGATCAGCCCCGGACAGCGCCTTTCTTCTCCGACCTGCTGCTGACTCCATTTTAATAAAAACTACCAACAACTTTCCTCTGAGCGGCCTTTCAGTCAGCCTGCTGCCCGCCCAGCTGCCCTGAGAGGCGGACACACTCACCGCCTGCTCCCGGTCCTCTCTCTGGATCTCTGCTGGAGCTTCTCGGACTCCAGATCACGTTTTTTCTTCTTTTTCTTCGATGAAAATCAGAAAGAAGAAAAGTTTCTGCACATTCCTCCACAGCGACGCACGGCCGTGACGTCAGCACGCACTCCACACAACCAGCGGCGTCCGACAGCTGTGACGTCAGCACGCCGTCAAGTTTTAATAATGATAATAATAATGTAGTACAGTTTGAGGTACTAGTACTTTACTGTAGTACTGTTAGAGGTACTAGTACTTTACTGTAGTACAGTTAGAGGTACTAGTACTTTACTGTAGTACTGTTAGAGGTACTAGTACTTTACTGTAGTACTGTTTGAGGTACTAGTACTATACTGTAGTACAGTTAGAGGTATTAGTACTTTACTGTAGTACTGTTTGAGGTACTAGTACTTTACTGTAGTACAGTTTGAGGTACTAGTACTTCACTGTAGTACAGTTAGAGGTACTAGTACTCTACTGTAGTACAGTTAGAGGTACTAGTACTTTACTGTAGTACAGTTTGAGGTACTAGTACTCTACTGTAGTACTGTTAGAGGTACTAGTACTTTACTGTAGTACTGTTAGAGGTACTAGTACTTTACTGTAGTACAGTTAGAGGTACTAGTACTCTACTGTAGTACAGTTAGAGGTACTACTACTACTGTAGTACAGTTTGAGGTACTAGTACTTTACTGTAGTACAGTTAGAGGTACTAGTACTTTACTGTAGTACAGTTTGAGGTACTAGTACTTTACTGTAGTACAGTTTGAGGTACTAGTACTTTACTGTAGTACAGTTAGAGGTACTAGTACTTTACTGCAGTACAGTTTGAGGTACTAGTACTTTACTGTAGTACAGTTTGAGGTACTAGTACTTTACTGTAGTACAGTTAGAGGTACTAGTACTTTACTGTAGTACAGTTAGAGGTACTAGTACTATACTGTAGTACAGTTAGAGGTACTACTACTTTACTGTAGTACAGTTTGAGGTACTACTACTTTACTGTAGTACAGTTAGAGGTACTAGTACTTTACTGTAGTACAGTTTGAGGTAATAGTACTTTACTGTAGTACAGTTTGAGGTACTAGTACTTTACTGTAGTACAGTTAGAGGTACTACTACTTTACTGTAGTACAGTTTGAGGTACTAGTACTTTACTGTAGTACAGTTTGAGGTACTAGTACTTTACTGTAGTACTGTTAGAGGTACTAGTACTCTACTGTAGTACTGTTAGAGGTACTAGTACTTTACTGTAGTACAGTTTGAGGTACTAGTACTTTACTGTAGTACAGTTAGAAGTACTAGTACTTTACTGTAGTACAGTTAGAGGTACTAGTACTTTACTGTAGTACAGTTTGAGGTACTAGTACTTTACTGTAGTACAGTTTGAGGTACTAGTACTTTACTGTAGTACTGTTAGAGGTACTAGTACTTTACTGTAGTACAGTTTGAGGTACTAGTACTTTACTGTAGTACAGTTAGAAGTACTAGTACTTTACTGTAGTACAGTTAGAGGTACTAGTACTTTACTGTAGTACAGTTTGAGGTACTACTACTTTACTGTAGTACAGTTAGAGGTACTACTACTTTACTGTAGTACAGTTTGAGGTACTAGTACTTTACTGTAGTACAGTTTGAGGTACTAGTACTTTACTGTAGTACAGTTAGAGGTACTAGTACTTTACTGTAGTACAGTTAGAGGTACTAGTACTCTACTGTAGTACAGTTAGAGGTACTAGTACTTTACTGTAGTACAGTTAGAGGTACTAGTACTTTACTGTAGTACAGTTTGAGGTACTAGTACTTTACTGTAGTACAGTTAGAGGTACTAGTACTTTACTGTAGTACAGTTTGAGGTACTAGTACTTCACTGTAGTACAGTTTGAGGTACTAGTACTTTACTGTAGTACAGTTTGAGGTACTACTACTTTACTGTAGTACAGTTAGAGGTACTACTACTTTACTGTAGTACAGTTTGAGGTACTAGTACTTTACTGTAGTACAGTTAGAGGTACTAGTACTTTACTGTAGTACAGTTTGAGGTACTAGTACTTTACTGTAGTACAGTTAGAGGTACTAGTACTTTACTGTAGTACAGTTAGAGGTACTAGTACTTTACTGTAGTACAGTTTGAGGTACTAGTACTTTACTGTAGTACAGTTTGAGGTACTAGTACTCTACTGTAGTACAGTTAGAGGTACTAGTACTTTACTGTAGTACAGTTAGAGGTACTAGTACTTTACTGTAGTACAGTTTGAGGTACTACTACTTTACTGTAGTACAGTTAGAGGTACTACTACTTTACTGTAGTACAGTTTGAGGTACTAGTACTTTACTGTAGTACAGTTAGAGGTACTAGTACTTTACTGTAGTACAGTTAGAGGTACTAGTACTTTACTGTAGTACAGTTTGAGGTACTAGTACTATACTGTAGTACAGTGAGGTTTATACTGGTGCAGTGAGGTTTATACTGGTTTATACTGGTGCAGTGAGGTTTATACTGGTTTATACTGGTACAGTGAGGTTTATACTGGTGCAGTGAGGTCTATACTGGTTTATACTGGTACAGTGAGGTTTATACTGGTGCAGTGAGGTTTATACTGGTACAGTGAGGTTTATACTGGTACAGTGAGGTTTATACTGGTGCAGTGAGGTTTATACTGGTGCAGTGAGGTTTATACTGGTACAGTGAGGTTTATACTGGTACAGTGAGGTTTATACTGGTACAGTGAGGTTTATACTGGTACAGTGAGGTTTATACTGGTGAGGTTTATACTGGTACAGTGAGGTTTATACTGGTACAGTGAGGTTTATACTGGTACAGTGAGGTCTATACTGGTGCAGTGAGGTTTATACTGGTACAGTGAGGTTTATACTGGTGCAGTGAGGTTTATACTGGTGCAGTGAGGTTTATACTGGTACAGTGAGGTTTATACTGGTACAGTGTGGTTTATACTGGTACAGTGAGGTCTATACTGGTGCAGTGAGGTTTATACTGGTACAGTGAGGTTTATACTGGTGCAGTGAGGTTTATACTGGTGCAGTGAGGTTTATACTGGTTTATACTGGTACAGTGAGGTTTATACTAGTGCAGTGAGGTTTATACTGGTGCAGTGAGGCTTATACTGGTGCAGTGAGGTTTATACTGGTGAGGTTTATACTGGTGCAGTGAGGTTTATACTGGTGCAGTGAGGTTTATACTGGTGCAGTGAGGTTTATACTGGTGTAGTGAGGCTTATACTGGTGCAGTGAGGTTTATACTGGTGCAGTGAGGCTTATACTGGTGCAGTGAGGTTTATACTGGTGCAATGAGGTTTATACTGGTACAGTGAGGTTTATACTGGTACAGTGAGGTTTATACTGGTACAGTGAGGTTTATACTGGTGCAGTGAGGTTTATACTGGTACAGTGAGGTTTATACTGGTGCAGTGAGGTCTATACTGGTGCAGTGAGGTTTATACTGGTACAGTGAGGTTTATACTGGTACAGTGAGGTTTATACTGGTACAGTGAGGTTTATACTGGTACAGTGAGGTTTATACTGGTATGGTGAGGTTTATACTGTTGAGGTTTATACTGGTGAGGTTTATACTGGTGAGGTTTATACTGGTTTATACTGGTGCAGTGAGGCTTATACTGGTGCAGTGAGGTTTATACTGGTGAGGTTTATACTGGTGAGGTTTATACTGGTTTATACTGGTGCAGTGAGGGTTATACTGGTACAGTGAGGTTTATACTGGTGCAGTGAGGTTTATACTGGTACAGTGAGGTTTATACTGGTGCAGTGAGACTTATACTGGTGCAGTGAGGTTTATACTGGTGCAGTGAGGTTTATACTGGTACTTGTGGATTGTTTGATTGATGTTGATGTGGCGTATGGGTTTTATTTTGAAGGCGCCTAATGGTTTTATTTTGAAGGCGCCTAATGGTTTTATTTTGAAGGCGCGTATGGATTTTATTGTGACGTTTCCAGCGGAAGTGTAACCCATGGTTTCACTCTCGTCAGTTTGGTGTCAGCGGTTCGTTGAACCGTAAAGTTTGTGGAGTTTGTCGGTGAAGCGTCGCTGCCGCCGGTCTGCAGCTTTTATTAACAGCTGCTCGTTTTTAGTTCTTTACTTTAAAGTTATTTTAATAAACCGCACGAGGACTTTTCCGGTTTGTTTCGTTAGTTTAAGGACTCTACCGAAGACCGAGACTTTACCGGAAGCTCACCGAGCTACCAGCTGATCTTCCTGTGACAGCAGCGTTTCCGGTGTCGGAGCGTGTTTTTCGGGTGTTTCCGTGTTGGATGTGATCTCTGGGACTGGAACTTAAACTCTGAGCCAACATGGAGACCCAAAGCAGCAGCTAGCAGGCAGCAAAGCTTCCTCTACAACTTCTCCTCACGGTTCGCAGCTCGGTTTGATCTTTGTGGGAGTTTTCTCCGCCAGGATGCCCGGAGACTCCACCGGGAACTTCCAGCTCCTGCACCGGACCTGTAAGCTGGTGGTGCTGCTCTGCTTCCTCCACATCTCCGTCACTCTCGTCTTCTACGTCCGCTCTCTGGACATCCGCTTCGCCTTCACGCAGAACCAGCAGTCACACCGGTCCGGTGCCTCTACCGGGGAGCTCGATGTCTCTACCGGGAGGCCCGGTAACCAGAGAGAGAGAGCACCGGAGGTGAAGACAGCAGAGGAACCGGCAGAGAAGCCCACAGAACCGAGAGAGAAGCTCAAAGAACCGGCAGAGAAGCTACAGAAATGTCCTGAAACATCGCCGGTACTCGGTAAGACTCGGGTTTATTCGGGTTTATTCGGGTTTTTCACGCTGCTGACTTTTATTGTGAAATCCTGCCAGATGTTTACAGCTGTGCTCAAACACAAAGAAACGTGTCATTTTTTGAACCTGTCAGTGACGTCACATCCTGATAAAGCATTGCGTCAGCGTTCACCACAACACGTGTTACATTAAGCTTTTATTCAGTTTTAATTTAAACTTCTTTAAATGTTTGTTTTAATGTTTAACGTGTTTTAAATGATTTTCAGTCATCAGAGAAACTAAATGAACTCATCTGATAATCAATAATCTATAGTTATAATCTGATAATCAATAATCAGTCTCAGATCAGCTGCTTTTCTTCTTATTTGTGAGTTTTGGACTCAGAGAAAGTGAATTCTTCATTTTGCTGCATTTTAAAGATGAAATGAATCATTAAAGAAACAATCAGTAAATCTGAATCTGAAGCTGATTTCTCTTCATGTGAGAACAGTTGATCCTCCTCCAGCTGATAATAAACTGCTCTATGTTTCCTACCAGAGAACATGAAGCAGGTTTTTACAGGTGACTCACATGTTTGTTCAGCTGCTGAATAAATAAAGATATTTAATACTTCAATAAATAAAATAAATAACCTGAAGATATTTAATACTTCAATAAATAAAATAAATAACCTGAAGATATTTAATACTTCAATAAATATCAAAATGTTCCTTTGCGTCAGCAGCTGATTCGTTTTAATGGAACAATAACAACTTGATCCATGAAGACCATCAAATATCAGACATGTATGTGTTGGTGACAGGAAGTGATGTCAGAGTACAGAGTGTTGGTTACAGGAAGTGATGTCAGAGTACAGAGTGTTGGTTACAGGAAGTGATGTCAGAGTACAGAGTGTTGGTGACAGGAAGTGATGTCAGAGTACAGAGTGTTGGTTACAGGAAGTGATGTCAGAGTACAGAGTGTTGGTGGCAGGAAGTGATGTCAGAGTACAGAGTGTTGGTGACAGGAAGTGATGTCAGAGTACAGAGTGTTGGTGGCAGGAAGTGATGTCAGAGTACAGAGAGTTGGTGACAGGAAGTGATGTCAGAGTACAGAGTGTTGGTGGCAGGAAGTGATGTCAGAGTACAGAGTGTTGGTGACAGGAAGTGATGTCAGAGTACAGAGAGTATGTCTTTCCCGAGTTCCCGAGTCGGAGTTCCGACTTCAACGGCCGTTCCATTGCACTTTTCCGACTCGGATCTTTCTGAGTTCCGAGTGCAATGGAACGCAGCATGTGTCGGTGACAGGAAGTGATGTCAGAGAACAGTGTTGGTGACAGGAAGTGATGTCAGAGAACAGAGAGTGTGATGTGAAAGCAGCAGGTGTTAGTGGAACAGAAACATTGTTAGTTTCAGGAGATAATAAATCTGTAACTTTCTGAACTGATTCTTCTTTGACATGTTTAGACTTTTAGGAACCAGTGAAGAACATTATTCAACATGTTAAAGATGAGTTCAGGATGAATCTGTACACATTTAGACTCCTCCAGGTTAAAGTTGAGTTAATGAACAGATGATGAAGTCAGTGATGAGTTTCATGATCAGATGAAACCTTCTTGGTTCTGTTTCTGGATGAAAGCTGCTGAGAACTCAGTCTGTTAGTTTCTGTTTCCTGTCTGAACCCTGACCCACACACCACTATAATACTGCAGTACTTTTACTGTAATACTGCATACTACATCACTATAATACTGCAGTACTTTTACTGTAATACTGCATACTACATCACTATAATACTGCAGTACTTTTACTGTAATACTGCATACTACATCACTATAATACTGCAGTACTTTTACTGTAATACTGCATACTACATCACTATAATACTGCAGTACTTTTACTGTAATACTGCATACTACATCACTATAATACTGCAGTACTTTTACTGTAATACTGCATACTACATCACTATAATACTGCAGTACTTTTACTGTAATACTGCATACTACATCACTATAATACTGCAGTACTTTTACTGTAATACTGCAGTACTTTTACTGTAATACTGCATACTACATCACTATAATACTGCAGTACTTTTACTGTAATACTACATACTACATCACTATAATACTGCAGTACTTTTACTGTAATACTGCATACTACATCACTATAATACTGCAGTACTTTTACTGTAATACTGCATACTACATCACTATAATACTGCAGTACTTTTACTGTGATACTGCATACTACATCACTATAATACTGCAGTACTTTTACTGTAATACTGCATACTACATCACTGTAATACTGCAGTATTTTTTAGTACTTCTTCTAAACACCAGACTCGAGATGTTTTCCACTTGTTTACGGAGCGTTAGCGCGTAATGGTTTTATTTTGAAGGCGGTTTTGGGTTTTATTGTGAAGTTTCCAGCGGAAGTGTAACCCATGGTTTCATCCTCTTGTCAGTTTGGTGTCAGCGGTTCGTTGAACCGTAAAGTTTGTGGAGTTTGTCGGTGAAGCGTCGCTGCCGCCGGTCTGCAGCTTTTATTAACAGCTGCTCGTTTTTAGTTCTTTACTTTAAAGTTATTTTAATAAACCGCACGAGGACTTTTCCGGTTTGTTCCGTTAGTTTACCGATAGTTACGTTAGTTACCGGAGACCGAGCCGGAAGCTCCCCGCGCTGCCAGCTGATAGCAGCGGTGTGTTTTCGGGTGTTTCCGTGTTGGATGTGATCTCTGGGACTGGAACTTAAACTCTGAGCCAACATGGAGACCCAAAGCAGCAGCTAGCAGGCAGCAAAGCTTCCTCTACAACTTCTCCTCACGGTTCGCAGCTCGGTTTGATCTTTGTGGGAGTTTTCTCCGCCAGGATGCCCGGAGACTCCACCGGGAACTTCCAGCTCCTGCACCGGACCTGTAAGCTGGTGGTGCTGCTCTGCTTCCTCCACATCTCCGTCACTCTCGTCTTCTACGTCCGCTCTCTGGACATCCGCTTCGCCTTCACGCAGAACCAGCAGTCACACCGGTCCGGTGCCTCTACCGGGGAGCTCGATGTCTCTACCGGGGAGCCCGGTAACCAGAGAGAGAGAGCACCGGAGGTGAAGACAGCAGAGGAACCGGCAGAGAAGCCCACAGAACCGGGAGAGAAGCCCAAAGAACCGGGAGAAAAGCACACAGAACCGGGAGAGAAGCCCAAAGAACCGGGAGAGAAGCTCACAGAACCGGGAGAAAAGCCCAAAGAACCGGGAGAGAAACACACAGAACCGGGAGAGAAGCACACAGAACCGGGAGAGAAGCCCGCAGAACCGGGAGAGAAGCCCGCAGAACCGGGAGAGAAGCCCAAAGAACCGGGAGAGAAGCCCAAAGAACCGGGGGAGAAACACACAGAACCGGGAGAACCGGGAGAGAAACACACAGAACCGGGAGAGA
>JAJDFG010000337.1:245000-252500 GCA_021039105.1 Scomber colias
TACTCTTTTTTTTCTGGCTGCTTCTTTTTTCCACCAGCAGGAACTACACACACACACACACACACAGACACACACACACACACACACACACACACACACACACACACACACACACACACACACACACACACACACACACACACACACACTAATGATAAGAGAGGATAAACATGAGTTCAGTAGTTGTGGAGGGAAGTCTGCAGAAACTAAGATAAGCTTCCTGCTCTGAGGATCACATGATCGCCTCAGGCTGACGGAGCGGAGCAGTTATCAAACACTGAGGAGCGAGTTTAACTAGTTTAACACACACACACACACACACACACACACAGACACACAGACACACACACGGACACACACACACACACCTGAGCTGTGACATCCGGGTTCATTAACAAATTAAATACTAATATTATACTATGTGACATTAATAACTGTAGATGAAACTTTAACTCTTTATGTTCTATAAACTTTAACTCTGAAGCTGTTTGAAGTAGTTTTTCAGAATAAAAGCACTAATAATTCTCTGTACTGCTGCAGTGGAGTCAGATGTTCTCCTCTGACCTCTGGACACAAACTCCAGATCAATAATATTGGGCGGTGCGTTCGCTGTCTGCCGAGCGGCTCTGTAAACTGCAGCGACGGTGCGTTCGCTGTCTGCTGAGCGGCTCTGTAAACTGCAGCGGCGGTGCGTTCGCTGTCTGCCGAGCGGCTCTGTAAACTGCAGCGACGGTGTGTTCGCTGTCTGCCGAGCGGCTCTGTAAACTGTAGTGACGGTGCGTTCGCTGTCTGCTGTCCGCTCTGTAAACCCCGTGTGTTTTTGTGCGACCAGGACGGAGACGTGATCTTTAACCGAGCCAAGCTGCTGAACGTCGGATACACAGAGGCGCTGAAGGAATACGACTACGACTGCTTCGTGTTCAGCGACGTGGATCTGATTCCGATGGACGACAGAAACACCTACAAGTGCTTCAGCCAGCCGAGACACCTGTCCGTGTCCATGGACAAGTTCGGCTTCAGGTGAGACCGGGGGGCGGGGCTTAAAGAGACAGGAGGGGAGGGGCATAAATAGACAGGAGGGGAGGGGCTTAAAGAGACAGGAGCACCTCTGGGGGGCCGGGGGGGGTATGCAAAGATATAAGATTGGGAGGTGTTGGGAGGTGCTGGGAGGTACTGGGAGGTACTGGGAGATACTGGGAGGTGTTGGGAGGTGCTGGGAGGTACTGGGAGATACTGGGAGGTGTTGGGAGGTGCTGGGAGGTATTGGGAGATGCTGGGAGGTACTGGGAGATACTTGGAGGTGCTGGGAGGTACTTGGAGGTGCTGGGAGGTACTGGGAGATGCTGGGAGGTACTGGGAGATGCTGGGAGGTACTGGGAGATACTTGGAGGTGCTGGGAGGTGCTTGGAGATATTGGGAGGTGTTGGGAGATGCTGGGAGGTACTGGGAGGTGCTGGGAGGTACTGGGAGGTGTTGGGAGGTATTGGGAGGTGCTGGGAGGTACTGGGAGATACTGGGAGGTATTGGGTGGTATTGGGAGTTGTTGGGAGGTACTGGGAGGTGTTGGGAGGAGATACTGGGAGGTGTTGGGAGGTACTGGGAGGTGCTGGAAGGAGATACTGGGAGGTACTGGGAGGTGTTGGGTGGTGCTGGGAGGTGTTGGGAGGAGATACTGGGAGGTGTTGGGTGGTGCTGGGAGGTGCTGGGAGGAGATACTGGGAGGTGCTGGGATGTATTAGGAGGTACTGGGAGTTGTTGGGAGGTACTGGGAGGTGCTGGGAGGTGCTGGGAGGTACTGGGAGGTGCTGGGAGGAGATACTGGGAGGTGCTGGGAGGTATTAGGAGGTACTGGGAGGTACTGGGAGTTGTTGGGAGGTGCTGGGAGGTGCTGGGAGGTACTGGGAGATGCTGGGAGGTACTGGGAGATACTGGGAGGTACTGGGAGATGCTGGGAGGTACTGGGAGTTGTTGGGAGGTGCTGGGAGGTGCTGGGAGTTACTGGGGGTTGTTGGGAGGTACTGGGAGGTGCTGGGAGGAGATACTGGGAGGTGCTGGGAGGTATTAGGAGGTACTGGGAGGTACTGGGAGTTGTTGGGAGGTACTGGGAGGTGCTGGGAGGTACTGGGAGGTGTTGGGAGGTATTGGGAGGTGCTGGGAGGTACTGGGAGATACTGGGAGGTATTGGGTGGTATTGGGAGTTGTTGGGAGGTACTGGGAGGTGCTGGGAGGTATTGGGAGTTGTTGGGAGGTACTGGGAGGTGTTGGGAGGAGATACTGGTAGGTGTTGGGAGGTACTGGGAGGTACTGGGAGGTGCTGGGAGGAGATACTGGGAGGTACTGGGAGGTGTTGGGTGGTGCTGGGAGGTGTTGGGAGGAGATACTGGGAGGTGTTGGGTGGTGCTGGGAGGTGCTGGGAGGTGCTGGGAGGAGATACTGGGAGGTGCTGGGATGTATTAGGAGGTACTGGGAGGTACTGGGAGTTGTTGGGAGGTACTGGGAGGTGCTGGGAGGTGCTGGGAGGTACTGGGAGGTGCTGGGAGGAGATACTGGGAGGTGCTGGGAGGAGATACTGGGAGGTGCTGGGAGGTATTAGGAGGTACTGGGAGGTACTGGGAGTTGTTGGGAGGTGCTGGGAGGTACTGGGAGATGCTGGGAGGTACTGGGAGATACTGGGAGGTACTGGGAGATGCTGGGAGGTACTGGGAGTTGTTGGGAGGTGCTGGGAGGTGCTGGGAGTTACTG
Organism: Scomber colias; assembly: GCA_021039105.1. Lineage (NCBI taxonomy): Eukaryota > Metazoa > Chordata > Actinopteri > Scombriformes > Scombridae > Scomber > Scomber colias. The sequence goes on from JAJDFG010000337.1 coordinate 247,743, forward strand.
GGGGTTGTTGGGAGGTACTGGGAGGTGCTGGGAGGAGATACTGGGAGGTGCTGGGAGGTATTAGGAGGTACTGGGAGGTACTGGGAGTTGTTGGGAGGTACTGGGAGGTGTTGGGAGGTACTGGGAGGTGCTGGGAGGTATTGGGAGGTGCTGGGAGGTGCTGGGAGGTACTGGGAGGTCCTGGGAGGTACTGGGAGGTGTTGGGAGGTACTGGGAGGTGTTGGGAGGTACTGGGAGGTATTGGGAGGTACTGGGAGGTGTTGGGAGGTACTGGGAGGTGTTGGGAGGTGCTGGGAGGAGATACTGGGAGGTGCTGGGAGGTACTGGGAGGTGTTGGGAGGTGTTGGGAGGTGCTGGGAGGTGCTGGGAGGTGTTGGGAGGTGTTGGGAGGTGCTGGGAGGTGCTGGGAGGTGTTGGGAGGTGTTGGGAGGTGCTGGGAGGTGTTGGGAGGTGCTGGGAGGTACTGGGAGGTGTTGGGAGGTGTTGGGAGGTGCTGGGAGGTGCTGGGAGGTGTTGGGAGGTGTTGGGAGGTGCTGGGAGGTACTGGGAGGTGTTGGGAGGTACTGGGAGGTGCTGGGAGGTATTGGGAGGTGCTGGGAGGAGGTGCTGGGAGGTGCTGGGATAGTTTAAATCATTTGACTCTAACTATTAGCTGCTGAGTCATGTGACTTCAGCTTAACACAGAAAGAGCTGACAGAGATACCACAGAGGAAGAAAAACACTGACATCTGCTCAACTCCTCACTTCCTGTTTCCTGTACACACACACACACACACACACACACACACACACACACACAGACACACACATACAGAGACACACACACGCAAACACACACACACACAGTCACACACAGAGACACACACACAGAGACACACACACACACACACACAGAGACACACACACACACACACACACACACACAGACGCACACACACACAGAGAGAGACACACAGAGACACATACACACACACACACACAGAGAGACACACACACACACAGAGACACACAGAGACACATACACACACACACACACACAGACACACACACACACACAGAGACACAAACAGAGACACATACACACACACACACACACAGCAGTGTATTGATCAGTGTGTGTGTGTGTGTGTGTGTGTGTGTGTGTGTGTGTGTGTGTGTGTGTGTTGCAGGTTACCTTATAATCAGTATTTTGGGGGCGTGTCCTCGATGAGTAAGGAACAGTACCTGAAGATCAACGGCTTCCCCAACAACTACTGGGGCTGGGGCGGCGAGGACGACGACATCTACAACAGGTACGCTGTCGCCGTGACAACGCTGTCGCCATGACAACGGCCAGAAACATTTACACACAAAGCTCAGCTGTGACCTGTGACCTCTGACCCCCAGGCTGGCGTCTAAAGGCATGTCCATCTCCAGACCCAGCGGAGAGGTCGGGAAATGCAGAATGATCCGACACGACCGAGACAAGAAGAACGAACCCAACCCTCAGAGGTAAGACATCTTCCTCATCCTCCTCATCTTCATCTTCCTCCTCATCTTCCTCCTCATCTTCATCTTCCTCCTCATCTTCCTCCTCATCTTCATCTTCCTCCTCATCTTCATCTTCCTCCTCATCTTCATCTTCCTCCTCATCTTCCTCCTCATCTTCATCTTCCTCCTCATCTTCCTCCTCATCTTCCTCATCCTCCTCATCTTCCTCATCATCATCTTCTATGACAACAGCTCGACAGTTTCTATGACAACAGCTCGACAGTTGCTATGACAACAACAGCTCGACAGTTTACTATGGCAACAGCTCGATAGTTACTATGACAACAACAGCTTGACAGTTACTATGACAACAACAGCTCTACAGTTACTATGACGACAGCTCTACAGTTACTATGACGACAGCTCGACAGTTACTATGACAACAGTCCGAAAGTTACTATGACAACAACAGCTCGACAGTTACTATGACAACAACAGCTCGACAGTTACTATGGCAACAGCTCGACAGTTACTATGGCAACAGCTCGATAGTTACTATGACAACAGTCCGAAAGTTACTATGACAACAACAGCTCGACAGTTACTATGACAACAGTCCGAAAGTTACTATGACAACAACAGCTCGACAGTTACTATGACAACAACAGCTCGACAGTTACTATGACGACAGCTCGACAGTTACTATGACAACAGTCCGAAAGTTACTATGACAACAACAGCTCGACAGTTACTATGACAACAACAGCTTGACAGTTACTATGACGACAGCTCAACAGTTACTATAGCAACAGCTCGACAGTTACTATGGCAACAGCTCGATAGTTACTATGACAACAACAGCTTGACAGTTACTATGACGACAGCTCGACAGTTACTATGACAACAACAGCTCGACAGTTTCTATGACAACAGCTCGGCAGTTTCTATGACAACAACAGCTTGACAGTTACTATGACAACAGCTCCGCAGTTACTATGACAACAACAGCTCCACAGTTACTATGACAACAGCTCGACAGTTACTATGACAACAGCCGGACAGTTACTATGACAACAACAGCTCCATCCTGTTACTATGACAACAACAGCTCGACAGTTATTATGACAACAACAGCTCGACAGTTACTATGACAACAACAGCTCCACAGTTACTATGACAACAGCCGGACAGTTACTATGACAACAACAGCTCGACAGTTACTATGGCAACAGCTCGACAGTTACTATGGCAACGGCTCGATAGTTACTATGACAACAACAGCTTGACAGTTACTATGACAACAACAGCTCGACAGTTACTATGACAACAACAGCTCGACAGTTACTATGGCAACAGCTCGTCAGTTACTATGACAACAGCCTGACAGTTACTATGACAACAGCCTGACAGTTACTATGGTAACAGCTGATCCTGTTTCTCGTTGATCAGGTTCGACCGGATCGCTCACACCAGAGAGACGATGTACAAAGACGGGATCAACTCTCTGTCCTACCGAGTGGTGAAGACGGAGAAGTTCGATCTGTTCACTAAGATCACGGTGGAACGTGGGGAAACCATGACGACGGTGGACGTGAGGAAACCATGACGACGGTGGACGTGGGGAAACCATGACGACGGCCGATCAGCTGAGCGCAGGATGACATGCAGTACAAACCAAACGTGCCTTTGACACTTGAATCTTTTTTTCTCTCTTTTTGTTTTTTGCACCGAACACGGACTGCAGGGCGGTGCCTCCAGGACTCGTCACTGATTGGACGACTGTGACCAATCAGCTGCCTGCGTCTGCCAGTCAGACGCCGCTGCTGTTTCCTGCACCAGACTTTTATTCTGAAAATCACTCGGAGACAATCAGAGTGGGGGGTTGTGGGTAATGAGTCCTGCTTCTGATCCAGAGACCAAAAACTGTTTACATCAGCGACACGTTCAGGAGCCGCCGTAAAACCCAGCGCCACGGCAACCGAGCGACCCGTAGCAACCATCAGCTGTTACCATGGAAACATGGGATGATTGTGGGGTCATCGTGTGTGTGTGAAGATATTGAACTCTGGATCAGAACCAGAACAGCAACTCTGAGTGTGTGTGTGTGTGTGTCTCTGTCTGTGTGTCTCTGTGTGTATCTCTGTGTGTATCTGTGTGTGTGTCTCTCTGTGTGTGCGTGTGTGTGTGTGTGTGTGTGTGTGTGTGTGTGTCTCTGTGTGTATCTCTGTGTGTGTCTCTGTGTGTGTGTCTCTCTGTGTGTGCGTGTGTGTGTGTGTGTGTGTGTGTGTGTGTGTGTGTGTGTGTGTGTGTGTGTGTGTGCATTTAACCAGAATATCAAAAGCAATAATCTGATTGATTGATTTTAAGTGTCCTTATTATCCGAGCTGCTGGAACCAAAGAGTTTATTTAAAGCAAACAGGAAGCAGCGATATTGATTATTAATTATTGATTGTTGAATAGCTTTAATCACTTCGAGGTGTTCGTGTTTGTTTGTTGACCAAAAATCTTTACTTGTTTTTTATCGACTGAATCACTTTTTTAAAAATGTGCCTTAAATCATTACAGATGTTTGAATGTGTTGGTGGAGGGAAGCTGTCAGTAAAATACAACCAATAAACCTGAAGCCCCCCCGAGTCTTTATTTAAAGGAGCAGTTCACTGTTCATAAGGGGGGGGGGGGGGGGGGTCCATATGTGCACTTGGCACCAGGACACCCTAGGCCGCAGTTCCATGATTGACTTTGTAGTCGTGTCGTCGGACTTGCGGCCGCATGTCTTGGACACTCGGGTGAAGAGAGGGGCGGAGCTGTCAACTGATCACCACCTGGTGGTGAGTTGGCTCCGATGGTGGGGGGGGGGGGGGATGCCGGTCAGACCTGGCAGACCCAAACGCATTGTGAGGGTCTGCTGGGAACGTCTGGCAGAGTCTCCTGTCAGAGAGAGTTTCAACTCCCACCTCCGGGAGAGCTTCGACCACGTACCGGGGGGAGGCGGGGGACATTGAGTCCGAGTGGGCCATGTTCTGTGCCTCCATTGTTAAGGCGGCCGACCGGAGCTGTGGCCGCAAGGTGGTCGGTGCCTGTCGGGGCGGCAATCCCCGAACCCGCTGGTGGACACCGGCGGTGAGGGATGCCGTCAAGCTGAAGAAGGAGTCCTATAGGACCTTTTTGGCCTGTGGGACTCCGGAGGCAGCAGACAGGTACCGGCAGACCAAGCGGAGCGCAGCTACGGCGGTCGCTGAGGCAAAAACCCGGACATGGGAGGAGTTCGATGAGGCCATGGAAAAAGAC
>JAJDFG010000338.1:0-15000 GCA_021039105.1 Scomber colias
TCTTTAGTCATTTATCTCTTTAGTCATTTATCTCTTTAGTCATTTATATCTTTAGTCATTTATCTCTTTAGTCATTTATATCTTTAGTCATTTATCTTTAGTCATTTATCTCTTTAGTCATTTATCTCTTTAGTCATTTATCTCTTTAGTCATTTATATCTTTAGTCACATAAACAAAAAACAACAAACATTATTAATGTTATTTACAGGGTTAGGGGTAAAAGGGTTATACCTCCAGAGCCATCATCTTCATCATGAGACTGCGATGTTGCTCCTTCTTCACTTTCTCCTCAAAAAACTCTGAGAATCGTTGTTTCAACACCAGACGCATGTTGTACCGCTTCGCCATGCTGCCGAAAACAGAGAAGCATCACTGTAGAGCCTTCACTGTAGAGCCTGTACTGTAGAGCCTTTACTGTAGAGCCTTTACTGTAGAGCCTGTACTGTAGAGCCTGTACTGTAGAGCCTTTACTGTAGAGCCTTTACTGTAGAGCCTTCACTGTAGAGCCTTTACTGTAGAGCCTGTACTGTAGAGCCTTTACTGTAGAGCCTTTACTGTAGAGCCTTTACTGTAGAGCCTGTACTGTAGAGCCTGTACTGTAGAGCCTTCACTGTAGAGCCTGTACTGTAGAGCCTGTACTGTAGAGCCTGTACTGTAGAGCCTTTACTGTAGAGCCTGTACTGTAGAGCCTTTACTGTAGAGCCTTCATTGTAGAGCCTTTACTGTAGAGCCTGTACTGTAGAGCCTTAACTGTAGAGCCTTCACTGTAGAGCCTTCACTGTAGAGCCTGTACTGTAGAGCCTTTACTGTAGAGCCTGTACTGTAGAGCCTGTACTGTAGAGCCTTCACTGTAGAGCCTTCACTGTAGAGCCTGTACTGTAGAGCCTTAACTGTAGAGCCTTCACTGTAGAGCCTTCACTGTAGAGCCTGTACTGTAGAGCCTTCACTGTAGAGCCTTCACTGTAGAGCCTGTACTGTAGAGCCTTTACTGTAGAGCCTGTACTGTAGAGCCTTTACTGTAGAGCCTGTACTGTAGAGCCTTCACTGTAGAGCCTGTACTGTAGAGCCTTCACTGTAGAGCCTTTACTGTAGAGCCTGTACTGTAGAGCCTGTACTGTAGAGCCTGTACTGTAGAGCCTTAACTGCAGAGCCTGTACTGTAGAGCCTGTACTGTAGAGCCTGTACTGTAGAGCCTGTACTGTAGAGCCTTTACTGTAGAGCCTTCACTGTAGAGCCTGTACTGTAGAGCCTGTACTGTAGAGCCTGTACTGTAGAGCCTTCACTGTAGAGCCTGTACTGTAGAGCCTTAACTGTAGAGCCTGTACTGTAGAGTCTGTACTGTAGAGCCTGTACTGTAGAGCCTTAACTGTAGAGCCTGTACTGTAGAGCCTGTACTGTAGAGCCTTAACTGCAGAGCCTGTACTGTAGAGCCTGTACTGTAGAGCCTTAACTGTAGAGCCTGTACTGTAGAGCCTGTACTGTAGAGCCTTTACTGTAGAGCCTTCACTGTAGAGCCTGTACTGTAGAGCCTGTACTGTAGAGCCTGTACTGTAGAGCCTTCACTGTAGAGCCTGTACTGTAGAGCCTTAACTGTAGAGCCTGTACTGTAGAGCCTTCACTGTAGAGTCTGTACTGTAGAGCCTTCACTGTAGAGCCTGTACTGTAGAGCCTGTACTGTAGAGCCTGTACTGTAGAGCCTTAACTGTAGAGCCTTTACTGTAGAGCCTTCACTGTACAGCCTTCACTGTAGAGCCTGTACTGTAGAGCCTTTACTGTAGAGCCTTTACTGTAGAGCCTTCACTGTACAGCCTATACTGTAGAGCCTGTACTGTAGAGCCTGTATTGTAGAGCCTGTACTGTAGAGCGTTTACTGTAGAGCCTGTACTGTAGAGCCTGTACTGTAGAGCCTTTACTGTAGAGCCTGTACTGTAGAGCCTTCACTGTAGAGCCTGTACTGTAGAGCCTGTACTGTAGAGCCTGTACTGTAGAGCCTTAACTGTAGAGCCTTTACTGTAGAGCCTGTACTGTAGAGCCTGTACTGTAGAGCCTGTACTGTAGAGCCTTCACTGTAGAGCCTGTACTGTAGAGCCTGTACTGTAGAGCCTGTACTGTAGAGCCTGTACATTAGAGCCTTTACTGCAGAGAGAGCTGACTTTATATTTCATATCGACACAGAAACATCAGAGCTCGTGAAACTTACTGTACAAACAGCGGAAAGTAAACGAGGAACTCTGGAACATCGACGACTTCCTCCAAGCTGAAGTGATACTGACAGCCGAACAGAGGATAGGCACCTCTGGACTGAAAGGACACTTTGAAAACCTCGTTACCAAACGACAGAGAGTCTGATGCTTCCAACCGTTTACTGCACAGAAGAAGAAGAAAAGGGTTAGGTGGTGGAACTGATTCCAGCTCTTCCTTTTTATGATCATCAGTTTGAATTTCAGTGATTAATGTTCATTTGTGATGCGCTCAAATTCTTATTATTCATCTTAGATGTGTGGGTCGTAATCTGCTGACCATGACGTCATGTATGTAATAATCTACTGACTAACCATTGTTCTAATGGTAGAACAAGCTTACATTGTTCTGATGGTAGAACAAGCTTACATTGTTCTAATGGTAGAACAAGCTCACATTGTTCTGATGGTAGAACAAGCTTACATTGTTCTAATGGTAGAACAAGCTTACATCATGGTAGAACAAGCTCACATTGTTCTGATGGTAGAACAAGCTCACATTGTTCTGATGGTAGAACAATGGTTAGAACAAGCTCACATTGTTCTGATGGTAGAACAAGCTCACATTGTTCTGATGGTAGAACAAGCTTACATTGTTCTAATGGTAGAACAAGCTTACATTGTTCTAATGGTAGAACAAGCTTACATTGTTCTGATGGTAGAACAAGCTTACATTGTTCTAATGGTAGAACAAGCTCACATTGTTCTGATGGTAGAACAAGCTTACATCATGGTAGAACAAGCTTACATTGTTCTGATGGTAGAACAAGCTCACATTGTTCTGATGGTAGAACAAGCTTACATCATGGTAGAACAAGCTCACATTGTTCTAATGGTAGAACAAGCTTACATTGTTCTAATGGTAGAACAAGCTCACATTGTTCTGATGGTAGAACAAGCTCACATTGTTCTGATGGTAGAACAAGCTCACATTGTTCTGATGGTAGAACAAGCTCACATTGTTCTGATGGTAGAACAAGCTTACATTGTTCTGATGGTAGAACAAGCTCACATTGTTCTGATGGTAGAACAAGCTCACATTGTTCTGATGGTAGAACAAGCTCACATTGTTCTGATGGTAGAACAAGCTCACATTGTTCTGATGGTAGAACAAGCTCACATTGTTCTAATGGTAGAACAAGCTCACATTGTTCTGATGGTAGAACAAGCTTACATTGTTCTGATGGTAGAACAAGCTCACATTGTTCTGATGGTAGAACAAGCTCACATTGTTCTAATGGTAGAACAAGCTCATGCTTTCACTAGATAAAGTGTTTATCTGCTCGGAGACAGCGAGGCGTCCGTCTGCAGACGACTGAATAAACTGGAGAAAGACAACGAACAGCATCATCAGAGTGAAGCAGCATCCGTTTGAACTTCCTGTCGTGACGAGGCAGGAAAATAAAAGTTCTTACACGAGTTCGTACGAGTCTGGCGTCGTTCCCACGAAGAACCCTCCAGGTTTCAGACGCTCGCAGGCGTTCCTCAGCATCATGTCGGCCTTCTGCTCGCTCTCAAACGAATAGTGATAAACAAACTGACAGCTGCAGATGTCGAACATCTGCTCCGGGTCGTCCAGCTTCTCCGACAAAACCTCCTGCACACAGAGGTCAAAGGTCACTCTTCACACTGATGAACGATGTAGTCTGACCGGCTCGGGGACCGAACTGCTGCTCTATATATATATATATATTAATTATAATTATATATATATATATATATATATATATGTATATATAATATAATATAATATAATATATAATATATACACAAATATCATCAATCTTTATTTATAAAGAGTTCTCTCACTTTACAAATAGAACAGGTTCTAAACCACAGAGTTCTCTCTCCATGTGGAACAGTTCTACCTTGCTGCAGTAAGGAACAGTTCTATGTGGAACAGTTCTACCTTGCTGCAGTAAGGAACAGTTCTATGTGGAACAGTTCTACCTTGCTGCAGTAAGGAACAGTTCTATGTGGAACAGTTCTACCTTGCTGCAGTCCGCAGTGATAAATTGGGCGCTGAAGATTTTCTCGTTAACGTGACTTTTCTTCTTCATGTCGTCGTATCGGCTCTCACACTGTTCCACCGACACTGCGGCGATATCTGAAACCAAGAACAGTAGAGAACCCAACAATCATTAAAATCAATAATTATCACTTTATTAGAGAACGCCGAATCAGCTGATTGTGTGATCATTAATAATCAGCTGATCACCTGCACAGACGAGGTGGTTGATCCCTCCTCTCCTCCACTTCAGCAGGTCTCCTCCTTTCCCACAGCCCAGATCCAGCACGGACACCTGCCGAGAGCCCGCCCCCCTCACCTGCTCCAGCACCTCACCTGTCAATCACACACACAGCCAATCAGCACCACACAGAGCCAATCAGCAAGTATCTGTTATTGATTACTGATCAGTTACCGATCAGGACACTCTTCAGCCAGTTGTTGAAGTTCCTCATGAAGAAGATTCGACTCCGGCTTCGAGCAGCCAAACCGACTTCCTGCAGCCTGTTGTAGTGACTCGCCACCTTCACGCTGTGATCAGTCACCTGTGGATCAATAACACTGATCAGTCACCTGTGGATCAGTCACCTGAGGATCAGTCACCTGAGGATCAATAACTCTGATCAGTCACCTGAGGATCAATAACACTGATCAGTCACCTGAGGATCAATAACTCTGATCAGTCACCTGAGGATCAATAACTCTGATCAGTCACCTGAGGATCAATAACTCTGATCAGTCACCTGTGGATCAATAACTCTGATCAGTCACCTGTGGATCAATAACTCTGATCAGTCACCTGTGGATCAATAACACTGATCAGTCACCTGTGGATCAATAACACTGATCAGTCACCTGAGGATCAATAACTCTGATCAGTCACCTGAGGATCAATAACTCTGATCAGTCACCTGAGGATCAATAACTCTGATCAGTCACCTGTGGATCAATAACTCTGATCAGTCACCTGTGGATCAATAACACTGATCAGTCACCTGAGGATCAATAACTCTGATCAGTCACCTGAGGATCAATAACTCTGATCAGTCACCTGAGGATCAGTAACTCTGATCAGTCACCTGTGGATCAATAACACTGATCAGTCACCTGAGGATCAATAACTCTGATCAGTCACCTGAGGATCAATAACACTGATCAGTCACCTGTGGATCAATAACACTGATCAGTCACCTGAGGATCAATAACACTGATCAGTCACCTGTGGATCAATAACACTGATCAGTCACCTGAGGATCAGTCACCTGAGGATCAATAACACTGATCAGGATCAATAACTCTGATCAGTCACCTGAGGATCAATAACACTGATCAGGATCAATAACACTGATCAGTCACCTGAGGATCAATAACACTGATCAGTCACCTGAGGATCAGTAACTCTGATCAGTCACCTGAGGATCAATAACACTGATCAGTCACCTGAGGATCAATAACACTGATCAGTCACCTGAGGATCAATAACACTGATCAGTCACCTGAGGATCAATAACACTGATCAGTCACCTGTGGATCAGTAACTCTGATCAGTCACCTGAGGATCAATAACTCTGATCAGTCACCTGTGGATCAATAACTCTGATCAGTCACCTGAGGATCAATAACTCTGATCAGTCACCTGAGGATCAATAACTCTGATCAGTCACCTGTGGATCAGTCACCTGAGGATCAGTCACCTGAGGATCAGTCACCTGAGGATCAATAACACTGATCAGTCACCTGTGGATCAGTCACCTGTGGATCAGTCACCTGAGGATCAATAACACTGATCAGTCACCTGAGGATCAATAACTCTGATCAGTCACCTGAGGATCAATAACACTGATCAGTCACCTGAGGATCAATAACTCTGATCAGTCACCTGAGGATCAATAACTCTGATCAGTCACCTGAGGATCAATAACTCTGATCAGTCACCTGTGGATCAATAACTCTGATCAGTCACCTGAGGATCAATAACACTGATCAGTCACCTGAGGATCAATAACTCTGATCAGTCACCTGTGGATCAATAACTCTGATCAGTCACCTGAGGATCAATAACACTGATCAGTCACCTGAGGATCAATAACACTGATCAGTCACCTGAGGATCAATAACACTGATCAGTCACCTGAGGATCAATAACTCTGATCAGTCACCTGAGGATCAGTCACCTGAGGATCAATAACTCTGATCAGTCACCTGAGGATCAATCACCTGAGGATCAATAACTCTGATCAGTCACCTGAGGATCAATAACTCTGATCAGTCACCTGAGGATCAATAACACTGATCAGTCACCTGAGGATCAATAACACTGATCAGTCACCTGAGGATCAATAACACTGATCAGTCACCTGAGGATCAGTCACCTGAGGATCAATAACACTGATCAGTCACCTGAGGATCAATAACACTGATCAGTTATTGATCAGCTGTTTTGATAAAGTTTCTGTACCAGCTTCTTGGGAGAAATCTCTTCCTCCTCTTCTTCATGTGTCCTCTTCATCCCTCTCGTCTCTCCTCTTCCTCCTTCTCCTCCTCTTCCTCCTTCTCCTCCTCTTCCTCCTTCTCCTCCTCTTCCTCCTTCTCCTTCCTCCCTCTCTGACTGCAGCTCCATGTTCTGTAGAAACAGAAAGAACCGATTACATGTTGTTATGTTTCAGCGTTTTATTTGAGCTCAGCTTACAGAGAATAAAACAACATTATTAAAACTACTGTTCTCTACCTTTATTGTGACAGTCTAAACTGAGCTCAGGTGCTTCCTGTTTCTACCTTTATTGTGACAGTCTAAACTGAGCTCAGGTGCTTCCTGTTTCTACCTTTATTGTGACAGTCTAAACTGAGCTCAGGTGCTTCCTGTTTCTACCTTTATTGTGACAGTCTAAACTGAGCTCAGGTGCTTCCTGTTTCTACCTTTATTGTGACAGTCTAACTGAGCTCAGGTGCTTCCTGTTTCTACCTTTATTGTGACAGTCTAAACTGAGCTCAGGTGCTTCCTGTTTCTACCTTTACTGTGACAGTCTAAACTGAGCTCAGGTGCTTCCTGTTTCTACCTTTACTGTGACAGTCTAAACTGAGCTCAGGTGCTTCCTGTTTCTACCTTTATTGTGACAGTCTAAACTGAGCTCAGGTGCTTCCTGTTTCTACCTTTATTGTGACAGTCTAAACTGAGCTCAGGTGCTTCCTGTTTCTACCTTTATTGTGACAGTCTAAACTGAGCTCAGGTGCTTCCTGTTTCTACCTTTATTGTGACAGTCTAAACTGAGCTCAGGTGCTTCCTGTTTGATCCTTAAGATGTTTCTATAAGTTGATCAGAGTTCAGCTGATTGGACTGATGAGTAACGGCTCAGCGGTCTGTAAGGTCAGAGCAGGAACCAGGAAGTCATTATTTAATCTGTAGACCTCAGAGACCGGATTGAATGGAGGACCAGATCTGAGGAACAGCATGTTCTTCATTAGAAGAGCACCGCGGTCTCCATCGTTGGTAAATGGAAGAAGTTTGGAAGCAGCAAGACTCTTCTAGAGCTGAGTTAGGGTTAGGGAGACCAAGAACCTGATGGTCAGTCTGACAGGGTTAGGGTTAGGGTTAGGGTACTGAGGGTACCTCAGGGGTTAGGGTACTGAGGGTACTGAGGGTACCTCAGGGGTTAGGGTACTGAGGGTACTGAGGGTACCTCAGGGGTTAGGGTACTGAGGGTACTGAGGGTACCTCAGGGGTTAGGGTACTGAGGGTACCTCAGGGGTTAGGGTACTGAGGGTACTGAGGGTACCTCAGGGGTTAGGGTACTGAGGGTACTGAGGGTACCTCAGGGGTTAGGGTACTGAGGGTACCTCAGGGGTTAGGGTTAGGGTACTGAGGGTACCTCAGGGGTTAGGGTACTGAGGGTACTGAGGGTACCTCAGGGGTTAGGGTTAGGGTACTGAGGGTACCTCAGGGGTTAGGGTTAGGGTACTGAGGGTACCTCAGGGGTTAGGGTACTGAGGGTACTGAGGGTACCTCAGGGGTTAGGGTACTGAGGGTACTGAGGGTACCTCAGGGGTTAGGGTACTGAGGGTACCTCAGGGGTTAGGGTACTGAGGGTACCTCAGGGGTTAGGGTACTGAGGGTACTGAGGGTACCTCAGGGGTTAGGGTACTGAGGGTACCTCAGGGGTTAGGGTACTGAGGGTACTGAGGGTACCTCAGGGGTTAGGGTACTGAGGGTACCTCAGGGGTTAGGGTACTGAGGGTACTGAGGGTACCTCAGGGGTTAGGGTACTGAGGGTACTGAGGGTACCTCAGGGGTTAGGGTACTGAGGGTACCTCAGGGGTTAGGGTACTGAGGGTACCTCAGGGGTTAGGGTACTGAGGGTACTGAGGGTACCTCAGGGGTTAGGGTTAGGGTACTGAGGGTACCTCAGGGGTTAGGGTACTGAGGGTACTGAGGGTACCTCAGGGGGCATTATGTGAGACTGAAGAGAGAAAAAGGAATTTAATCCATTTTGGAATAAAGCTGAAACAGGAGGTGAAGGAGAGAGAATACTTTATGCACATTTAACAACTTGATTCACTTTTACGTCATCAGAGCATAAACATGTAAACATGAGTAATAATAAAAAATAATATATATGAGAATAAAATAGTTTTTATTAAACAGAAAGTCACACACACACACACACACACACATATATATATATATATATAACACAGTAATAACCCTAACCCTATAACAACTGGTCCTTTTATTTCTACATTAATAAATTAAGTTTTTCAGGTTAATTAAAGTTTTAATTTGTTTAAATATAATAAAAACAAATTTAACTGTTTATGTTTCATAGAAACTTTAGAGCAGGAAGAGATGCTGACGTCACACTGAATAACAAATAAAATAAAATGATAAAACAAACAAATAGCAGCTGCTAGCTGTTAGCTGCTAGTTGTTAGCTGCTAGCTGCTAGCTGTTAGCTGCTAGCTGCTAACTGTCTCTGAACTACTTCAGTCTGAAACGAGCTGATTTAAACATTTAAACATTTAAACACGAGTTACATCCGGCCAGCATGATAACACTAAACATTAAGACAATATAACAGGTACACATTTTAACATTTTAACATTTTAACATTTTAAATTTAAAGTTAAAAACAAACTCACGATGCTCTGCAGACACGACGCGTGCGCACTATGCAGCTTCCGGGATTTCTTCTTCTTCTACTTCTTCGTGTTTCCGGCGGTCAGCAGAGCCAGCGCCATCTGCTGCCCTGCAAAGCGGAACTGCACCTGCAGGAGGGGAAGTTATTAGATTATTACATGATAGCAGCAGCAAAAATAGAAAGAGCATCAATAGAATATAATAATAAATATAAAGTACACGAGCAATGAAGCAATACGAATAGTAACATTGTGTTATTACTGGTGATAATATACCTGCACAGATAAACTGAAGTACTGTACTATAGCTGAATTTACTGATATAATCCCTTTCCAACATCCGCAACTTAATCTCTTCAATTATTTTCCTGGTGGTTGGTTAGAGCGCTTGCCACCTAATCACAGCGTCACTGGTTCGAATCTGACCAGTGACCAATGCTGCCAGATACTATCAAAATAAAGTTAAAGTTAATGAAGACTGTCTCAGTGTCTCAGTCCTCTACTCTCAGTGGACTGTCTCAGTGTCTCTACTCTCAGCGGACTGTCTCAGTGTCTCAGTCCTCTACTCTCAGTGGACTGTCTCAGTGTCTCAGTCCTCTACTCTCAGTGGACTGTCTCAGTGTCTCTCCTCTCAGCGGACTGTCTCAGTGTCTCACTGTCTCTACTCTCAGCGGACTGTCTCAGTGTCTCACTGTCTCTGCTCTCAGCAGACTGTCTCAGTGTATCAGTGTCTCTGCTCTCAGCAGACTGTCTCAGTGTCACAGTGTCTCTACTCTCAGCGGACTGTCTCAGTGTCTCACTGTCTCTACTCTCAGCGGACTGTCACAGTGTCTCAGTGTCTCTACTCTCAGCGGACTGTCTCAGTGTCTCAGTGTCTCTGCTCTCAGCGGACTGTCTCAGTGTCTCTGCTCTCAGCGGTCTGTCTCAGTGTCTCTGCTCTCAGCGGACTGTCTCAGTGTCTCAGTGTCTCTACTCTCAGTGGACTGTCTCAGTGTCTCAGTGTCTCTACTCTCAGCAGACTGTTTCAGTGTCTCTACTCTCAGCAGACTGTCTCAGTGTCTCTGCTCTCAGCGGACTGTCTCAGTGTCTCAGTGTCTCTACTCTCAGCGGACTGTCTCAGTGTCTCTGCTCTCAGCGGACTGTCTCAGTGTCTCAGTGTCTCTACTCTCAGCGGACTGTCTCAGTGTCTCAGTGTCTCTGCTCTCAGCGGACTGTCTCAGTGTCTCTGCTCTCAGCGGACTGTCTCAGTGTCTCTACTCTCAGCGGACTGTCTCAGTGTCTCAGTCCTCTACTCTCAGTGGACTGTCTCAGTGTCTCAGTCCTCTACTCTCAGTGGACTGTCTCAGTGTCTCTCCTCTCAGCGGACTGTCTCAGTGTCTCACTGTCTCTACTCTCAGCGGACTGTCTCAGTGTCTCACTGTCTCTGCTCTCAGCAGACTGTCTCAGTGTATCAGTGTCTCTGCTCTCAGCAGACTGTCTCAGTGTCACAGTGTCTCTACTCTCAGCGGACTGTCTCAGTGTCTCACTGTCTCTACTCTCAGCGGACTGTCACAGTGTCTCAGTGTCTCTACTCTCAGCGGACTGTCTCAGTGTCTCAGTGTCTCTGCTCTCAGCGGACTGTCTCAGTGTCTCTGCTCTCAGCGGTCTGTCTCAGTGTCTCTGCTCTCAGCGGACTGTCTCAGTGTCTCAGTGTCTCTACTCTCAGTGGACTGTCTCAGTGTCTCAGTGTCTCTACTCTCAGCAGACTGTTTCAGTGTCTCTACTCTCAGCAGACTGTCTCAGTGTCTCTGCTCTCAGCGGACTGTCTCAGTGTCTCAGTGTCTCTACTCTCAGCGGACTGTCTCAGTGTCTCAGTGTCTCTGCTCTCAGCGGACTGTCTCAGTGTCTCAGTGTCTCTACTCTCAGCGGACTGTCTCAGTGTCTCAGTGTCTCTGCTCTCAGCGGACTGTCTCAGTGTCTCTGCTCTCAGCGGACTGTCTCAGTGTCTCAGTGTCTCTACTCTCAGCAGACTGTCTCAGTGTCTCTGCTCTCAGCGGTCTGTCTCAGTGTCTCTACTCTCAGTGGACTGTCTCAGTGTCTCAGTGTCTCTACTCTCATCAGACTGTTTCAGTGTCTCTACTCTCAGCAGACTATCTCAGTGTCTCTTCTCTCAGCGGACTGTCTCAGTGTCTCAGTCCTCTGCTCTCAGTGGACTGTCTCAGTGTCTCAGTGTCTCTGCTCTCAGCGGACTGTCTCAGTGTCTCAGTCCTCTGCTCTCAGTGGACTGTCTCAGTGTCTCAGTGTCTCTGCTCTCAGCGGACTGTCTCAGTGTCTCAGTGTCTCTACTCTCAGCAGACTGTCTCAGTGTCTCTGCTCTCAGCGGACTGTCTCAGGGTCTCAGTGTCTCTACTCTCAGCGGACTGTCTCAGTGTATCAGTGTCTCTACTCTCAGCAGACTGTCTCAGTGTCTCTCCTCTCAGCGGACTGTCTCAGTGTCTCTCCTCTCAGCGGACTGTCTCAGTGTCTCTACTCTCAGCGGACTGTCTCAGTGTCTCTCCTCTCAGCGGACTGTCTCAGTGTCTCTCCTCTCAGCGGACTGTCTCAGTGTCTCAGTGTCTCTACTCTCAGCAGACTTTCTCAGTGTCTCAGTGTCTCTCCTCTCAGCGGACTGTCTCAGTGTCTCTACTCTCAGCGGACTGTCTCAGTGTCTCAGTGTCTCAGTGTCTCTACTCTCAGTAGACTGTCTCAGTGTCTCTACTCTCAGCGGACTGTCTCAGTGTCTCAGTGTCTCAGTGTCTCTACTCTCAGTAGACTTTCTCAGTGTCTCAGTGTCTCTACTCTCAGCAGACTTTCTCAGTGTCTCAGTGTCTCTCCTCTCAGCGGACTGTCTCAGTGTCTCAGTGTCTCTCCTCTCAGCAGACTGTCTCAGTGTCTCAGTGTCTCTACTCTCAGCAGACTGTCTCAGTGTCTCAGTGTCTCTACTCTCAGCAGACTGTCTCAGAATCTCTCGCTGATCCTTTGTGGTATTTAATTGCTGCTGCTGATGGAGATGTGACAGCTGAGACTCATTACTGTGCTGGCAGCCAAGCATCAGATCAGTTGTCCTCAGGAATCTGGGACAGTTAATAACAGTCTGAAGTCTTCAGATTACTGAAGCATCCTCGTCTGGTAATCCTGTAATCATGTGACCGACTTGACCTTGAAGCAGGTTGACCTTTAACCCCTGAACACTTGTTGGTTTATTGACTCATCTGTAGACAGTCTGACCCTGACTCCTGACCCCTGACCTTTACCCTGACCCTGACCCTTACTCACAGAAAGCCATTAGACATTAGAGGATGAAGGGAGATTCATTTTCTGTTGATCAATTACTGAATTCATCAGTCATATTGATCACTGCTGCTGTCTATTGATTCTTGTCAATGTTTCTACTGTCTGTCAGTTTCTTTGGTCTCATCACCATCATCATCATCATCATCATCATCATCATCACCATCATCACCATCATCATCATCACCATCACCATCATCATCATCATCATGATAGACAGTAAAGTTAATGATCGGCTGATCAGTGTCAGCAGAGGAAACTCTGTCCAGTTAGATGGAGAACTGACTTCAGCTGCTCTTTTCACATTTTACTATTTGTTCCGCTTCGACTGTCGAGACAAAACATTACATTACCTTTACAGCCTTTGGATTTGCATTTCATTACCTCACATTCAGTATTAAGATCTTATTAAGGTCTTTAAATGTCATTAAAACCTTCTACAAAAGCTTAAAATCTACAGTTGGACAGTTGAAAAAAGTGTGTCTTTTCATCATAATCGTATTTTTCTGTCATTCATGTTTCTGACATGTGGAAAAAGGCTATTAGATTTCTATAACCATGGTACGCAATGAGAATAAGTAAATCTGTTTGCTCCTATTCAACCATTAACAATAAATAACTGTCATGTAAAGAGCTGGCTCACTGTATTAATTTACTGCAATTTGTAAAATATGTTGGTTGATAGTAAAAGTAGTAAACTTGTATCTTTTCAATAGGAGTGAAAATGTACAGCATCATGTGAATAACTAATCTAATTTACTTATGTATGGTGCTGCAATCAAATATGCAGTATCATAAAATTATTGTTTTATTTAGTTAGGTAAAACTCCTTTAAGTGTATATACAGTAACAAAATATTACAAATAAAATTACTAAAAATAAAATATCATGTCTCTATTGGTAGGCTTCCTTGAACCTCAAAACACATCGGAGTATCTGCAGGGATCAAGCTGCTCTGTATGTGTCCTCTGCTCTCCTCCAGCAGCCTGGTGCAGGGTTAGCCTGACCTTAACCCTGCCTTCAGGTCTGATAGTGAACAGGTCTTCCTGCAGGCCTGGTGCAGAGTTAGCCTGACCCTAACCCTGCCTTCAGGTCTGATAATGAACAGGTCTTCCTGCAGGCCTGGTGCAGAGTTAGCCTGACCTTAACCCTGCCTTCAGGTCTGATAATGAACAGGTCTTCCTGCAGGCCTGGTGCAGGGTTAGCCTGACCCTAACCCTGCTCTCCTCCAGCAGCCTGGTGCAGGGTTAGCCTAACCCTAACCCTGCCTTCAGGTCTGATAATGAACAGGTCTTCCTGCAGGCCTGGTGCAGGGTCAGCCTGACCCTAACCCTGCCTTCAGGTCTGATAATGAACAGGTCTTCCTGCAGGCCTGGTGCAGGGTCAGCCTGACCCTAACCCTGCCTTCAGGTCTGATAATGAACAGGTCTTCCTGCAGGCCTGGTGCAGGGTCAGCCTGACCCTAACCCTGCCTTCAGGTCTGATAATGAACAGGTCTTCCTGCAGGCCTGGTGCAGGGTTAGCCTGACCCTAACCCTGCCTTCAGGTCTGATAATGAACAGGTCTTCCTGCAGGCCTGGTGCAGGGTTAGCCTAACCCTAACCCTGCCTTCAGGTCTGATAATGAACAGGTCTTCCTGCAGGCCTGGTGCAGGGTCAGCCTGACCCTAACCCTGCCTTCAGGTCTGATAATGAACAGGTCTTCCTGCAGGCCTGGTGCAGGGTCAGCCTGACCCTAACCCTGCCTTCAGGTCTGATAATGAACAGGTCTTCCTGCAGGCCTGGTGCAGGGTTAGCCTGACCCTAACCCTGCCTTCAGGTCTGATAATGAACAGGTCTTCCTGCAGGCCTGGTGCAGGGTTAGCCTGACCCTAACCCTGCCTTCAGATCTGATAATGAACAGGTCTTCCTGCAGGCCTGGTGCAGGGTCAGCCTGACCCTAACCCTGCCTTCAGGTCTGATAATGAACAGGTCTTCCTGCAGGCCTGGTGCAGGGTTAGCCTAACCCTAACCCTAACCCGGACCCAAACCAGGGACTTGCAGGTATATGACGTGCTGTCACCACTCGAGTGCAACTTCATCTTATAATGTTGTTGGTAACCATGGTAACCATGGTGCTGTTCAAACCTGCCCTGCTGTAGGTGTGTTCAGTGTCTGAGGAACCCTCCACCACCTGAAGGGGGAACTGCTGATGTTTGTCTGACTGAACTCATTTCAGTTTGTTTCATGTTTAAATTTATACTTTAAATATTTCTGATGTAACTTTGAACACATTAAATCTGCTGTGAGCTGCTTTTACTAACAGTTACCCTC
>JAJDFG010000338.1:20000-37500 GCA_021039105.1 Scomber colias
TTAGTTAGTATGACATCATTTATTATGGGTTAGTTAGTTAGTTAGTTAGTTAGTTAGTTAGTTAGTATGACATCATCTAATTATGGGTTAGTTAGTATGACATCATCTAATTATGGGTTAGTTAGTATGACATCATCTAATTATAGGGTATGACATCATCTAATTATGGGTTAGTTAGTATGACATCATCTAATTATGGGTTAGTTAGAATGACATCATCTATTTATGGGTTAGTTAGTATGACATCATCTAATTATGGGTTAGAATGACATCATCTAATTATGGGTTAGAATGACATCATCTAATTATGGGTTAGAATGACATCATCTAATTATGGGTTAGTTAGAATGACATCATCTAATTATAGGTTAGAATGACATCATCTAATTATGGGTTAGTTAGTATGACATCATCTAATTATGGGTTAGTATGACATCATAATAATAATGAGACATTTTATATTGTTAAATTAAAACTCACAGCTGATGAGTCATAGTGGGGTACTGTAGGCTCCTCCGTCACGTTGCTCCTCCGTCACGTTGCTCCTTCATGGTGTTGCTCCTTCATGGTGTTGCTCCTCCGTCACGTTGCTCCTTCATGGTGTTGCTCCTCTGTCACGTTGCTCCTTCGTCACGTTGCTCCTTCATGGTGTTGCTCCTCCGTCACGTTGCTCCTTCATGGTGTTGCTCCTTCGTCACGTTGCTCCTTCATGGTGTTGCTCCTCTGTCACGTTGCTCCTTCATGGTGTTGCTCCTTCGTCACGTTGCTCCTCTGTCACGTTGCTCCTTCGTCACGTTGCTCCTTCATGGTGTTGCTCCTCTGTCACGATGCTCCTTCATGGTGTTGCTCCTCCGTCACGTTGCTCCTTCATGGTGTTGCTCCTCTGTCACGTTGCTCCTCCGTCACGTTGCTCCTTCATGGTGTTGCTCCTCCGTCACGTTGCTCCTCCGTCACGTTGCTCCTTCGTGGTGTTGCTCCTTCGTCACGTTGCTCCTCTGTCACGTTGCTCCTTCATGGTGTTGCTCCTCCGTCACGATGCTCCTTCATGGTGTTGCTCCTCCGTCACGTTGCTCCTCCGTCACGTTCCTCCGTCACGTTGCTCCTTCGTCATGTTGCTCCTCCGTCACGATGCTCCTTCATGGTGTTGCTCCTCCGTCGCGTTCCTCCTCCGTCGCGTTGCTCCTCCGTCACGATGCTCCTTCGTCGCGTTGCTCCTCCGTCACGATGCTCCTTTGTCACGATGTTCCTCCGTCATGATGCTCCTCCATCATGATGCTCCTCCATCATGATGCTCCTCGTGTTGCTCCTCCGTCATGATGCTCCTTCGTCATGTTGCTCCTCCGTCATGATGCTCGTCCGCCATGTTCCTCCGTCATGATGCTCCTCCGTCATGATGCTCCTCCGTCATGATGCTCGTCCGCCATGTTCCTCCGTCATGATGCTCCTCCGTCATGTTGCTCCTCCGTCATGATGCTCCTTCGTCATGTTGCTCCTCCGTCATGATGCTCCTTCATGGTGTTGCTCCTCCGTCATGTTGCTCCTTCGTCATGTTGCTCCTTTATCGTGTTGCTCTTCTGTCATGATGCTCCTCCGTCATGTTGCTCCTCCGTCATGTTGCTCCTCCGTCATGATGCTCCTCGTGATGCTCCTCCGTCATGATGCTCCTTCGTCATGTTGCTCCTCCGTCATGATGCTCCTCCGTCATGATGCTCCTTCGTCATGTTGCTCCTCCGTCATGTTGCTCCTCCGTCATGTTGCTCCTCCGTCATGTTGCTCCTCCGTCATGATGCTCCTCGTGATGCTCCTCCGTCATGATGCTCCTTCGTCATGTTGCTCCTCCGTCATGATGCTCCTCCGTCATGATGCTCCTCCGTCATGTTGCTCCTTCGTCATGTTGCTCCTCCGTCATGTTGCTCCTCCGTCATGATGCTCCTTCGTCATGTTGCTCCTCCGTCATGTTGCTCCTCGTGTTGCTCCTCCGTCATGATGCTCCTCGTGTTGCTCCTCCGTCATGATGCTCCTCGTGATGCTCCTTCGTCATGTTGCTCCTCCGTCATGTTGCTCCTCCGTCATGATGCTCCTCCGTCATGTTGCTCCTCGTGTTGCTCCTCCGTCATGATGCTCCTCGTGATGCTCCTTCGTCATGTTGCTCCTTCGTCATGTTGCTCCTCCGTCATGTTGCTCCTCCGTCATGTTGCTCCTCCGTCATGTTGCTCCTCCGTCATGTTGCTCTTCGTGATGCTCCTCCGTCATGATGCTCCTCCGTCATGATGCTCCTCCGTCATGTTGCTACTCCGTCATGGTGCTCCTTTATCGTGTTGCTCCTTCGTCATGATGCTCCTCCGTCATGTTGCTCCTCCGTCATGTTGCTCTTCGTGATGCTCCTCCGTCATGATGCTCCTCCGTCATGATGCTCCTCCGTCATGATGCTCCTCCGTCATGTTGCTCCTCCGTCATGTTGCTCCTCCGTCATGATGCTCCTTTGTCGTGTTGCTCCTTCGTCATGATGCTCCTCCGTCATGTTGCTCCTCCGTCATGTTGCTCCACCGTCATGATGCTCCTTTATCGTGTTGCTCCTTCGTCATGTTGCTCCTCCATCATGTTGCTCCTCCGTCATGTTGCTCCTCCGTCATGTTGCTCTTCGTGATGCTCCTTCGTCAAGTTGCTCCTTCGTCATGATGCTCCTCCGTCATGATGCTCCTCCGTCACGTTGCTCCTCCGTCATGTTGCTCCTTCATGGTGTTGCTCCTTCGTCATGTTGCTCCTCCATCATGATGCTCCTTCGTCATGTTGCTCCTCCGTCATGTTGCTCCTCCGTCATGATGCTCCTCCGTCATGTTGCTCCTCCGTAATGTTGCTCCTCCGTCATGTTGCTCCTCCATCATGTTCAGATCTATCCTTCCTCAGTCTCAGAGCAGACAAACTGCTTTCTGAACATGATCAGGTGTGGATTGGATCAAATGATCCATGAAGGACAACCATACCTCCATCAGCAGAGAGGTGGAGCTGTGTACGGTGGCCCTGGAAGGACAAACATACCTCCATCAGTAGAGAGGTGGAGCTGTGTACGGTGGCCCTGGAAGGACAAACATACTTCCATCAGTAGAGAGGTGGAGCTGTGTACGGTGGCCCTGGAAGGACAAACATACCTCCATCAGTAGAGAGGTGGAGCTGTGTACGGTGGCCCTGGAAGGACAAACATACCTCCATCAGCAGAGAGGTGGAGCTGTGTACGGTGGCCCTGGAAGGACAAAAAGCCTCAGACTGAAGTTTGTGTTTGTGTTTCAGAAACGTCGTCCTGCTGCTGTCTCTGTTCACTCTGCTGGTGCAGGGAGACTCCAACGGTGAGACCGACTGATCAATAACTTAACTAATAACCTGACTGATCAATAACTAATAACCTGACTGATCAATAACTAATAACCCCACTGATCAATAACTTCACTAATAACCTGACTGATCAATAACTAATAACCTGACTGATCAATAACTTAACTAATAACCTGACTGATCAATAACTAATAACCTGACTGATCAATAACTAATAACCTGACTGATCAATAACTTAACTAATAACCTGACTGATCAATAACTTAACTAATAACCTGACTGATCAATAACTAATAACCTGACTGATCAATAACTAATAACCTGACTGATCAATAACTTAACTAATAACCTGACTGATCAATAACTTAACTAATAACCTGACTGATCAATAACTTAACTAATAACCTGACTGATCAATAACTAATAACCTGACTGATCAATAACTAATAACCTGACTGATCAATAACTTAACTAATAACCTGACTGATCAATAACTTAACTAATAACCTGACTGATCAATAACTAATAACCTGACTGATCAATAACTAATAACCTGACTGATCAATAACTTAACTAATAACCTCACTGATCAATAACTAATAACCTGACTGATCAATAACTAATAACCTGACTGTTCAATAACTTAACTAATAACCTGACTGATCAATAACTAATAACCTGACTGATCAATAACTAATAACCTGACTGATCAATAACTAATAACCTGACTGATCAATAACTTAACTAATAACCTGACTGATCAATAACTAATAACCTGACTGATCAATAACTAATAACCTGACTGATCAATAACTAATAACCTGACTGATCAATAACTTAACTAATAACCTGACTGATCAATAACTTAACTAATAACCTGACTGATCAATAACTTAACTAATAACCTGACTGATCAATAACTTAACTAATAACCTGACTGATCAATAACTTAACTAATAACCTGACTGATCAATAACTTAACTAATAACCTGACTGATCAATAACTAATAACCTGACTGATCAATAACTTAACTAATAACCTGACTGATCAATAACTAATAACCTGACTGATCAATAACTAATAACCTGACTGATCAATAACTTCACTAATAACCTGACTGATCAATAACTTAACTAATAACCTGACTGATCAATAACTAATAACCTGACTGATCAATAACTAATAACCTCACTGATCAATAACTAATAACCTGACTGATCAATAACTAATAACCTGACTGATCAATAACTTAACTAATAACCTCACTGATCAATAACTAATAACCTGACTGATCAATAACTAATAACCTGACTGATCAATAACTAATAACCTGACTGATCAATAACTAATAACCCGACTGATCAATAACTTAACTAATAACCTGACTGATCAATAACTAATAACCTGACTGATCAATAACTAATAACCTGACTGATCAATAACTAATAACCTGACTGATCAATAACTAATAACCTGACTGATCAATAACTTAACTAATAACCTGACTGATCAATAACTAATAACCTGACTGATCAATAACTTAACTAATAACCCGACTGATCAATAACTAATAACCTGACTGATCAATAACTTAACTAATAACCTGACTGATCAATAACTAATAACCTGACTGATCAATAACTAATAACCTCACTGATCAATAACTTAACTAATAACCTGACTGATCAATAACTAATAACCTGACTGATCAATAACTTAACTAATAACCTGACTGATCAATAACTAATAACCTGACTGATCAATAACTAATAACCTGACTGATCAATAACTAATAACCTGACTGATCAATAACTAATAACCTGTTTGGTTTTTGCAGATGCTGGAATACAGGCCATGTCCACAGGTAACCACCTGTCTGTCTCACCTGTCTGTCTCACCTGTCTGTCTCTCACCTGTCTGTCTCACCTGTCTGTCTCTCACCTGTCTGTCTCTCACCTGTTTGTGTCTCACCTGTCTCACCTGTTTGTTTCTCGCCTGTCTGTCTCTCACCTGCCTCACCTGTCTCACCTGTCTGTCTCTCACCTGTCTCACCTGTTTGTGTCTCAACTGTCTGTCTCTCACCTGTCTCACCTGTTTGTGTCTCACCTGTCTCACCTGTCTGTCTCTCACCTCTCTCACCTGTTTGTGTCTCAACTGTCTGTCTCTCACTTGTCTGTCTCTCACCTGTCTCACCTGTTTGTGTCTCACCTGTCTCACCTGTCTGTCTCTCACCTCTCTCACCTGTTTGTGTCTCACCTGTCCGTCTCTCACCTGTCTCACCTGTTTGTGTCTCACCTGTCTCACCTGTCTGTCTCTCACCTGTCTGTCTCTCACCTGTCTCACCTGTTTGTGTCTCACCTGTCTCACCTGTCTGTCTCTCACCTCTCTCACCTGTTTGTGTCTCACCTGTCTCACCTGTTTGTGTCTCACCTGTCTCACCTGTCTGTCTCTCACCTGTCTCACCTGTTTGTGTCTCACCTGTCTCACCTGTTTGTGTCTCACCTGTCTCACCTGTTTGTGTCTCGCCTGTCTGTCTCTCACCTGCCTCACCTGTCTCACCTGTCTGTCTCTCACCTGTCTGTCTCTCACCTGTCTCACCTGTTTGTGTCTCACCTGTCTCACCTGTTTGTGTCTCACCTGTCTCACCTGTTTGTGTCTCACCTGTTTGTGTCTCAACTGTCTGTCTCTCACCTGTCTCATCTGTTTGTGTCTCACCTGTCTCACCTGTTTGTGTCTCACCTGTCTCACCTGTCTGTCTCTCACCTGTCTCACCTGCCTGTCTCTCACCCGTCTCACCTGTTTGTATCTCACCTGTCTGTCTCTCACCTGCCTCACCTGTTTGTGTCTCACCTGTCTGTCTCTCACCTGTCTCACCTGTCTGTCTCTCACCTGTCTCACCTGCCTCACCTGTTTGTGTCTCACCTGTCTGTCTCCCACCTGCCTCACCTGTCTCACCTGTCTGTCTCTCACCTGTCTCACCTGTCTGTCTCTCACCTGTCTGTCTCTCACCTGCCTCACCTGTTTGTGTCTCACCTGTCTGTCTCTCACCTGCCTCACCTGACCCACCTGTTTGTGTCTCACCTGTCTGTCCCTCACCTGTCTCACCTGTATGTCTCTCACCTGTCTGTCTCTCACCTGTCTCACCTGTATCTCTCTCACCTGTCTGTCTCTCACCTGTATCTCTCTCACCTGTCTGTCTCTCACCTGTCTCACCTGTCTGTCTCTCACCTGTCTGTCTCTCACCTGTCTCACCTGTCTGTCTCTCACCTGTCTCACCTGTTTGTCTCTCACCTGTCTGTCTCTCACCTGTCTCACCTGTCTGTCTCTCACCTGCCTCACCTGTTTGTCTCTCACCTGTCTGTCTCTCACCTGTCTCACCTGTCTGTCTCTCACCTGCCTCACCTGTCTGTCTCTCACCTGTCTGTGTCTCACCTGTCTGTCTCTCACCTGTCTCACCTGTCTGTCTCTCACCTGTCTCAACTGTCTGTCTCTCACCTGTCTGTCTCTCACCTGTCTGTCTCTCACCTGTCTGTCTCTCACCTGTCTCAACTGTCTGTCTCTCAACTGTCTGTCTCTCACCTGTCTGTCTCTCACCTGTCTGTCTCTCACCTGTCTGTGTCTCACCTGTTTGTCTCTCACCTGTCTCACCTGTCTGTCTCTCACCTGTCTCACCTGTCTGTCTCTCACCTGTCTGTCTCTCACCTGTCTCACCTGTCTGTCTCTCACCTGTCTGTCTCTCACCTGTCTGTCTGTCAGATAAAGACTCGAGGTCTGATGAAGCTCCAACAGGTGAGTCGTATTGATCGTTCTGAATCAACATTTCAGTGTTTCATTATTTAAAAACTGTAAAGTTGGTTTGATGACTCGTCATGATCAATAATCACTGATCAATAATCACTGATCAATAATCACTGATTAATAATCACTGATCAATAACCACTGATTAATAATCACTGATTAATAATCACTGATCAATAATCACTGATTAATAATCACTGATCAATAACCACTGATCAATAACCACTGATTAATAATCACTGATTAATAATCACTGATCAATAATCACTGATTAATAATCACTGATCAATAACCACTGATCAATAACCACTGATCAATAATCACTGATTAATAATCACTGATCAATAATCACTGATCAATAACCACTGATCACTAATCACTGATGAATAATCACTGATCAATAACCACTGATCAATAATCACTGATCAGTGATTATTGATCAGTGATTATTGATCAGTGATCAGTAAGTTGATGATAACATGTTTGTGTTGTTGTTTCAGAAAGTATGAACGCTGTCTCTCCTGACCAGCTGGGTAAGACTTTATATATAATATATATAATATAATATAATATAATATAATATATATAATATAATATATAAAATATATATAATATATATAATATAATATAATATAATATAATATATATAATATATATAATATATATAATATAATATAATATAATATATATAATATAATATAATATAATATAATATATATAATATATATAATATATATAATATAATATAATATAATATAATATATAAAATATATATAATATAATATATATAATATATATAATATATATAATATAATATAATATATATAATATAATATAATATAATATAATATATATAATATAATATAATATAATATAATATAATATATATAATATATATAATATAATATAATATAATATAATATATATAATATAATATAATATAATATAATATATATAATATATATAATATAATATAATATATATATATATAATATATATAATATAATATAATATATATAATATAATATAATATAATATATATATATATATATAATATATATATATATATAATATAATATAATATATAATATAATATAATATAATATAATATAATATAATATAATATATATATATAATATAATATAATATAATATATATAATATAATATATATATAATATAATATATATATATAATATAATATAATATAATATATATATATAATATAATATATATAATATAATATAATATATAATATAATATAATATATATAATATGAAGATTGAAACTATAAAAGCAGAATGAAAAGTCAAACAGGAGAATCTGGAATCAAAAGAAAGAAATAAGAAACTAACATTTAATGTTCTGATCACTTTCAGACGAGTCTCAGTACTACGGACGGACTTCAGGTAGGAACTGACTCTGGGTCTGCTTCAATATAGTACTATAATATTAGTATAGTATAGTATAGTAGTATAATAGTAGTATAATATTAGTATAGTATAGTATAGTAGTATAATAGTAGTATAGTAGTATAGTATAGTAGTATAATATTAGTATAGTATAGTATAGTAGTATAATAGTAGTATAGTATAGTATAGTAGTATAATATTAGTATAGTATAGTATAGTAGTATAATAGTAGTATAGTATAGTATAGTAGTATAATAGTAGTATAGTAGTATAATATTAGTATAGTATAGTAGTATAATATTAGTATAGTATAGTATAGTAGTATAATAGTAGTATAGTAGTATAATATTAGTATAGTATAGTAGTATAATATTAGTATAGTATAGTAGTATAGTAGTAGTATAGTATAGTATAGTAGTATAGTAGTATAGTAGTATAATATTAGTATAGTATAGTAGTATAATAGTAGTATAGTATAGTATAGTAGTATAATAGTAGTATAGTATAGTAGTATAATAGTATAGTAGTATAATATTAGTATAGTATAGTATATATATATATACTATAGTATAGTAGTATAATAGTAGTATAGTAGTATAGTATAGTATAGTAGTATAATAGTAGTATAGTAGTATAGTATAGTAGTATAATATTAGTATAGTATAGTATAGTAGTATAATAGTAGTATAGTATAGTATAGTAGTATAATAGTATAGTAGTATAATAGTATAGTATAGTAGTATAATAGTAGTATAATAGTAGTATAGTATAGTATAGTAGTATAATAGTATAGTAGTATAATAGTATAGTATAGTAGTATAATAGTAGTATAGTATAGTAGTATAATATATAATAGTGCTGGGATCAGCTGACTGTGCTGAGATCAGCTGACTGTGCTGGGATCAGCTGACTGTGCTGAGATCAGCTGACTGTGCTGACTGTGCTGGGATCAGCTGACTGTGCTGAGATCAGCTGACTGTACTGACTGTGCTGGGATCAGCTGACTGTACTGAGATCAGCTGACTGTGCTGGGATCAGCTGACTGTGCTGACTGTGCTGGGATCAGCTGACTGTACTGGGATCAGCTGACTGTGCTGAGATCAGCTGACTGTGCTGGGATCAGCTGACTGTGCTGGGATCAGCTGACTGTGCTGAGATCAGCTGACTGTGCTGGGATCAGCTGACTGTGCTGAGATCAGCTGACTGTACTGAGATCAGCTGACTGTGCTGGGATCAGCTGACTGTGCTGAGATCAGCTGACTGTACTGAGATCAGCTGACTGTGCTGGGATCAGCTGACTGTGCTGGGATCAGCTGACTGTGCTGAGATCAGCTGACTGTGCTGAGATCAGCTGACTGTGCTGGGATCAGCTGACTGTACTGAGATCAGCTGACTGTGCTGGGATCAGCTGACTGTGCTGACTGTGCTGGGATCAGCTGACTGTACTGGGATCAGCTGACTGTGCTGGGATCAGCTGACTGTACTGGGATCAGCTGACTGTGCTGAGATCAGCTGACTGTTAACTAAAGTTTGAACGATTAATGAAATCTTGTCGATGTTTCAGACGCCAGCAGCACCAGCGCAGAGCAGACAGACGGTAAGTAACACTCATCCATCATCCATCCATCCATCATCCATCATCCATCATCCATCCATCATCCATCCATCCATCCATCCATCATCCATCATCCATCCATCATCCATCAGCTATCCATCATCCATCCATCATCCATCCATCATTCATCCATCCATCCATCCATCCATCATCCATCCATCATCCATCCATCATCCATCAGCTATCCATCATCCATCCATCATCCATCCATCATCCATCATTCATCCATCCATCCATCATCCATCATCCATCCATCCATCCATCCATCCATCATCCATCCATCCATCATCCATCCATCCATCATCCATCCATCCATCCATCCATCATTCATCCATCATCCATCATTCATCCATCCATCATCCATCATCCATCCATCCATCCATCCATCCATCCATCCATCATCCATCCATCCATCCATCATCCATCCATCATCCATCATCCATCCATCATCCATCCATCCATCATCCATCCATCCATCATCCATCATCCATCATCCATCATCCATCCATCCATCCATCCATCATCCATCCATCATCCATCCATCATCCATCATCCATCCATCATCCATCATCCATCCATCATCCATCATCCATCATCCATCCATCATCCATCATCTATCCATCATCGATCCATCATCCATCCATCATCCATCATCTATCCATCATCCATCCATCATCCATCCATCATCCATCCATCATCTATCCATCATCCATCATCTATCCATCATCCATCCATCATCCATCCATCATCCATCCATCATCCATCATCATCCATCATCCATCATCTATCCATCATCCATCCATCATCCATCATCCATCCATCATCCATCATCATCCATCATCCATCCATCCATCCATCATTCATCCATCATCCATCCATCATCCATCCATCCATCCATCATTCATCCATCCATCATCCATCATCATCCATCCATCCATCATCCATCCATCATCCATCCATCCATCCATCATCCATCCATCATCCATCCATCCATCATCCATCCATCCATCCATCATTCAT
Organism: Scomber colias; assembly: GCA_021039105.1. Lineage (NCBI taxonomy): Eukaryota > Metazoa > Chordata > Actinopteri > Scombriformes > Scombridae > Scomber > Scomber colias. The sequence continues at coordinate 31,175 of JAJDFG010000338.1, forward strand.
CCATCATCCATCCATCCATCCATCATCCATCCATCATCCATCCATCCATCATCCATCCATCCACCATCCATCCATCATTCATCCATCATCCATCCATCCATCAATCCAACCATCATCCATCCATCCATCCATCATCCATCCATCATCCATCCATCCATCATCCATCCATCCATCATCCATCCATCCACCATCCATCTATCATCCATCCATCATCCATCCATCCATCATCCATCATTCATCCATCCATCATCCATCCATCCATCCATCATCCATCCATCCACCATCCATCCATCCATCATCCATCCATCCACCATCCATCCATCATCCATCCATCCATCCATCCATCATCCATCCATCCATCATCCATCCATCATCCATCCATCCATCCATCCATCCATCCATCCATCATCCATCCATCATCCATCCATCCATCCATCATCCATCATTCATCCATCCATCCATCATCCATCATCCATCCATCCATCATCCATCATCCATCCATCATCCATCCATCATTCATCCATCCATCATCCATCCATCCATCCATCCACCCATCATTCATCCATCCATCATCCATCATCCATCCATCCATCATTCATCCATCCATCCATCATACATCCATCATCCATCATCCATCCATCCATCATCCATCCATCCATCCATCCATCATCCATCCATCCATCCATCCATCATCCATCCATCATCCATCATCCATCCATCATCCATCCATCCATCATCCATCTATCCATCCATCATCCATCCATCCATCCCTCCATCCATCCCTCCATCCATCCATCATCCATCATCCATCCATCCATCCATCATCCATCCATCCATCCATCCATCCATCCATCATCCATCATTCATCCATCCATCCATCCATCCATCCATCCATCATCCATCCATCCATCCATCCATCCATCATCCATCCATTCATCATCCATCCATCCATCCATCATCCATCATTCATCCATCCATCCATCCATCATCCATCCATCATCCATCCATCATCCATCCATCATCATCCATCCATCCATCATCCATCCATCATCCATCCATCCATCCATCCATCCATCCATCCATCATCCATCCATCATCCATCCATCATCTATCCATCCATCCATCTATCCATCATCCATCCATCATCATCCATCATCCATCATCCATCCATCATCCATCATCCATCCATCCATCATCCATCCATCCATCATCTATCCATCCATCCATCTATCCATCCATCATCCATCCATCATCCATCCATCCATCATCCATCCATCATCATCCATCATCCATCCATCATCCATCATCCATCCATCATCCATCCATCCATCATTCATCATCCATCCATCCATCCATCCATCCATCCATCATCCATCATCCATCATCCATCATCCATCATCCATCCATCATCCATCATCCATCATCCATCCATCATCCATCATCCATCCATCCATCATCCATCATCCATCATCCATCCATCATCCATCATCCATCCATCATCCATCCATCATCCATCCATCCATCCATCCATCATCCATCATCCATCATCCATCATCCATCCATCATCCATCATCCATCATCCATCCATCATCCATCCATCCATCATTCATCATCCATCCATCCATCCATCCATCATCCATCCATCCATCCATCCATCATCCATCCATCCATCCATCCATCATCCATCAGCGCCAAATCACAACAAAGTTATCTCAAGGCACTTTCCACATAGAGCAGGAGGAGGAGAAAGGATGAATGGATGGATAGAGAGAGAGAGGGGGGAGGAGAGAGGATGAATGTTAATGGATATAGATGGATGGATAGAGAGAGAGAGGGATATAGATGGATGGATAGAGAGAGAGAGGGATATAGATGGATGGATAGAGAGAGAGAGGGATATAGATGGATGGATAGAGAGAGAGAGGAGGAGAGAGGATAGATGGATGGATAGAGAGAGAGAGGGAGGAGGAGAGAGGATAGATGGATGGATAGAGAGAGAGAGGGAGGAGGAGAGAGGATAGATGGATGGATAGAGAGAGAGAGGGAGGAGGAGAGAGGATAGATGGATGGATAGAGAGAGAGAGGGAGGAGGAGAGAGGATAGATGGATGGATAGAGAGAGAGAAGGATATAGATGGATGGATAGAGAGAGAGAGGGAGGAGGAGAGAGGATAGATGGATGGATAGAGAGAGAGAGGGAGGAGGAGAGAGGATAGATGGATGGATAGAGAGAGAGAAGGATATAGATGGATGGATAGAGAGAGAGAGGGAGGAGGAGAGAGGATAGATGGATGGATAGAGAGAGAGAGAGGGAGGAGGAGAGAGGATAGATGGATGGATAGAGAGAGGGAGGAGGAGAGAGGATAGATGGATGGATAGAGAGAGGGAGGGAGGAGGGGAGAGGAGCCCAGTGCATCATGGGAGTCCCCCGGCAGTCTAAGCCTATAGCAGCATAAACTAGGAGCTGGAACCCCAACTATAAACTTTATCACAAAGGAACGTTTGAAGCCTCTTAAACGTAGAGAGGGTTCTGCCCCCCGGAACCAATCTGGGAGATGGTTCCACAGGAGAGGAACCTGAGAACTGAAGGCTCTGCCTCCTGTTCTACTTTTAGAGATACTAGGAACCACAAGTAGGCCTGCATGCTGGGAGCACAGTGTTCTAGTAGGTTCATAAGGTTCTATGAGCGCAGTGTTCTAGTAGGTTCATAAGGTTCTATGAGCGCAGTGTTCTAGTAGGTTCATAAGGTTCTATGAGCTGGGAGCGCAGTGTTCTAGTAGGTTCATAAGGTTCTATGAGCTGGGAGCACAGTGTTCTAGTAGGTTCATAAGGTTCTATGAGCTGGGAGCGCAGTGTTCTAGTAGGTTCATAAGGTTCTATGAGCTGGGAGCGCAGTGTTCTAGTAGGTTCATAAGGTTCTATGAGCTGGGAGCACAGTGTTCTAGTAGGTTCATAAGGTTCTATGAGCTGGGAGCACAGTGTTCTAGTAGGTTCATAAGGTTCTATGAGCTGGGAGCACAGTGTTCTAGTAGGTTCATAAGGTTCTATGAGCTGGGAGCACAGTGTTCTAGTAGGTACATAAGGTTCTATGAGCTGGGAGCACAGTGTTCTAGTAGGTTCATAAGGTTCTATGAGCTGGGAGCACAGTGTTCTAGTAGGTACATAAGGTTCTATGAGCTGGGAGCACAGTGTTCTAGTAGGTACATAAGGTTCTATGAGCTGGGAGCGCAGCGTTCTAGTAGGTTCATAAGGTTCTATGAGCTGGGAGCGCAGTGTTCTAGTAGGTTCATAAGGTTCTATGAGCTGGGAGCACAGTGTTCTAGTAGGTTCATAAGGTTCTATGAGCTGGGAGCACAGTGTTCTAGTAGGTTCATAAGGTTCTATGATCTGGGAGCGCAGTGTTCTAGTAGGTTCATAAGGTTCTATGAGCTGGGAGCACAGTGTTCTAGTAGGTTCATAAGGTTCTATGAGCTGGGAGCGCAGTGTTCTAGTAGGTTCATAAGGTTCTATGAGCTGGGAGCGCAGTGTTCTAGTAGGTTCATAAGGTTCTATGAGCTGGGAGCGCAGTGTTCATCCATCTTTAAATCTATTTTCAGTAATTTTAATAATTTAATTAATTAATGTTGTATTTTCCTGCAGCCGTGGCAGCCAATCAGGTGAAAGCAGCAGGTACATCCTTTTTTCTTCTTCTACCCTTAAAAATCCTGTTTATCATTTATTATCATTATTATTATTATTATTATTTATTATCATTTATTATCATTATTATCATTTATTATTATTTATTATCATTTATTATCATTATTATTATTATTAATATTAACCTGTTTCTTATTCCAGAAGCGGTCGCTACAAACAGTGTCGAAGAACAAGATGGTGAGACACCGGTTACACCATAAATACTATCATTACACCGGTTACACCATGAATACTATCATTACACCGGTTACACCATAATACTATCATTACACCGGTTACACCATGAATACTATCATTACACCGGTTACACCATGAATACTATCATTACACCGGTTACACCATGAATACTATCATTACACCGGTTACACCATGAATACTATCATTACACCGGTTACACCATGAATACTATCGTTACACCGGTTACACCATAATACTGTCATTACACCGGTTACACCATGAATACTATCGTTACACCGGTTACACCATGAATACTATCATTACACCGGTTACACCATGAATACTATCATTACACCGGTTACACCATAAATACTATCATTACACCGGTTACACCATGAATACTATCATTACACCGGTTACACCATGAATACTATCATTACACCGGTTACACCATAATACTGTCATTACACTGGTTACACCATGAATACTATCATTACACCGGTTACACCATGAATACTATCATTACACCGGTTACACCATAATACTGTCATTACACCGGTTACACCATAATACTATCATTACACCGGTTACACCATAATATTGTCATTACACCGGTTACACCATGAATACTATCATTACACCGGTTACACCATGAATACTATCATTACACCGGTTACACCATAATACTGTCATTACACCGGTTACACCATGAACACTGTCATTACACCGGTTACACCATGAATACTATCATTACACCGGTTACACCATAAATACTATCTTTACACCGGTTACACCATGAATACTATCATTACACCGGTTACACCATGAATACTATCATTACACCAGTTACACCATGAATACTATCGTTACACCGGTTACACCATGAATACTATCGTTACACCGGTTACACCATAATACTGTCATTACACCGGTTACACCATGAATACTATCGTTACACCGGTTACACCATGAATACTATCATTACACCGGTTACACCATGAATACTATCATTACACCGGTTACACCATAATACTGTCATTACACCGGTTACACCATAAATACTATCATTACACCGGTTACACCATGAATACTATCATTACACCGGTTACACCATAATACTGTCATTACACCGGTTACACCATAATACTGTCATTACACCGGTTACACCATGAACACTGTCATTACACCGGTTACACCATAATATTGTCATTACACCGGTTACACCATGAACACTGTCATTACACCGGTTACACCATGAATACTATCATTACACCGGTTACACCATAATACTGTCATTACACCGGTTACACCATGAACACTGTCATTACACCGGTTACACCATAAATACTATCATTACACCGGTTACACCATGAATACTATCATTACACCGGTTACACCATAAATACTATCATTACACCGGTTACACCATAAATACTATCATTACACCGGTTACACCATGAATACTATCATTACACCGGTTACACCATAATATTGTCATTACACCGGTTACACCATGAATACTATCGTTACACCGTTTAGACCATGAATACTATCATTACACCGGTTACACCATAAATACTATCATTACATCGGTTACACCATGAATACTATCATTACACCGGTTACACCATAAATACTATCATTACACCGGTTACACCATGAATACTATCATCACACCGGTTACACCATAAATACTATCATTACACCGGTTACACCATAAATACTATCATTACACCGGTTACACCATGAATACTATCATTACACCGGTTACACCATGAACACTGTCATTACACCGGTTACACCATGAATACTATCATTACACCGGTTACACCATAATACTGTCATCACATTACAATACAAATAAAATTCAACATTAGTCTCAAACTTTTTTCTTACAGAAGACGAGAGCTCAGACTCTGACGAAGGAGGGAAGAAAAAGTTCGGCTCTCGCGCCGCCAAACCTCAAAGCCCCGCCCACCCCGCCATAGGCCCCGCCCACTCCGCCATAAGCCCCGCCCTCCCCAGTCACCCCATCGTACCCCAGCAGAAAATCCTCGTTAGAAGCCGAACCTCCAAAAGGAGATCCAGGACCGGCCGCCGCCAGATGTGAAGCATGAACTGTCATCCACACACACACACACACACTCTCACACACACACACACACACACACACACTAACACACACACACACACTCACACACACACTAACACACACTAACACACACTCACACACAGTAACACAGTAACACACACACACACACACACACACTAACACACAGACACACACACACACACACACTCTCACACACACACACACACACACTAACACACACACACACACTCACACACACTAACACACACTCACACACAGTAACAGACACTAACACACACACAGTAACACACACACACACACACACTAACACACAGACACACACACACACACTCACACAC